>CBVK0100410532.1:0-12451 GCA_900067695.1 Picea abies | reverse complement strand
TTTCCCTAGAAGGCAACCCTCTTTTATGAGGGAAATGTATTGCGGCTATGTACGAGGGTGAATATTGTATTTCTGAGAGAGGAGACTGTGAGAGAAAGAAGAGGAAGTTACAGTGGGTTTTGCTGTAGGTTTTATCCCTTCATTTTGCTGGATAATAATAAAGGAAGGACTTGGCAATTTCTCTAGTGGACGTAGCCCACACTGGGTGAACCACGTAAATCTGTGTCTCTCTTGTATTATGTGTCTTTTGTGTTTTTGTTTCTGCATTTTTTTTATTTTATTGCTCCGTGGTCCTGTTTTTCTAACAATCATCATTAATATCATCTTGGAACACTGACTGGCGTATCTATAAATCATTGAAAGTTTTTTTTTTCTCGTCATCAACACAACATAGAGGTTGGACCATCATCAACACAGCATGGAGCTGGAGTAGCATCATCATCCTCATCGGTATGAGGCTAGGGTAACATCATCATCATCTTCAGCAAGGACTGAGGAGTTGAAGTAGCATCATCATCATCATCTTCAGCAAGAGGCTGAAGTGGCATCATCATCATCATCATCTTCATCGACATGGATTAGTATAACACTAATACATCCTCGTCATCAATAACAGCACAAGGCTGATACAACATCAAAAGCAACAATATCATAGCACAAAGGTTGGCAACACATCATCAGAACATGAGGTTGTCAACACATCACAATAATTAAGCTGGCACATCATCACATCAATTAAGCTGGCACATCATCACAACAATTAAGCTAGCACACCACACAGCAATTAAGCTGGAAAACACCATACAACGATTAAGTTGGAAACACCACAACAATTAAGTTGGAATCACAACACAACAATTAAGCTAGAAACACAATAGTAGACTAGCTTTATGTCACAGCCATTAAGCTAGAAGCACAATACTAGGTTGGATTTACGTCACAACAATTAAGCTGGAAGCACGGTATTAGACTGGCTTTACGTCACAACAATTAAGCTGGAAGCACGGTAATTGGCTAGCTGTTCATCACAACAATTAGGCTGGAAGCACGATACTAGATTGGCTTTACGTCACAACAATTAAGCTGGAAGAACAGTGTTAGGCATATCTCAACATAGTAACTAGACTAGCTTTACGTCACAGCAATTAAGTTGGAAGCACAATACTCAGAATATCTCAACACAACAACTAGAATGGCTTTACATCACAGCGATTAAGCTGGAATCACAGTACTAGACATATCTCAACACAACAACTAGACTAGCTTTACGTCACAGCGATTAAGCTAGAAGTACAGTACTAGGCATATCTCAACACAACTAGGCTGGCTTTACGTCACAACGATTAAGCTAGAAGCATAGTACTAGGCATATCTCAACGTCCTTTCGGACTATACCAAGCTTATCTCGAAAGTGCTCAAACTTTACACAAGATAGAGGCTTGGTCAACACACCGGCAACCTGTTCATCCATGCTAACATATTGGAGATTTATGGATCCTCTATGCACCATGTCACAAATGTAATGATATCGGATCTCTATGTGCTTTGACTTGTCATGAAATACAGGATTCTTTGTCATCTTTATGCAGCTCTGGTTGTCACATACGATTGTGGTTGCTTCCATCTCTAGGTCAAATAGACCAGTTAACAATTTTTGAAGCCATATAGCTTCATAGGTGGAAGAACACGTAGTAATGTATTATTCTTCCGTTGTACTGAGAGCAATGTTGGATTGCTTCCTACTCTTCCATGAGATCATGGTTGATCCCAAACTGAAACAACATCTTGAAGTGCTCTTCATGTCAGAAACACTTCCATCCCAATCTGAATCAGTGTACCCACTCAGTGTGAAATCATGATCTCCATCATAGCTGAGACCACAATCTAATGTACCCTTAAGGTACCTCATCACATGTTTTTCAACAACTAGGTGAACATGTCTGGGTTCTACCAAAAACTGACTCAAAGTGTTCACGGAAAAACAAATATCTGGTCTGGTGTTCGTCAGGTACATCAACGATCCAACAATGTGGTATCAATCAATTCTGATGACGTGTCAACCAATAGCTTCAGCTTAGTTTCCATGGGTGTATTCATGGACTTGCATTCCAACATGTTGAATCTCTTCAGGATTTCGACTGCATACTTCCCCTGGTTAAGGAAGATCCTCTCTGGACTCTACCATACCTCAAGACCTGAGAAACAATGCATTAGGCCAAGGTCTTTCATCTCAAATTCTGAAGAGAGCTTCTTCTTACATTCGGTGATGAGATTTTCTTCTCCAGTTAAGAATTAGTCATCCACATACAACAACAATATCACCAACTCATCATTCATAACCTTGAAGTAGAGGTTAGAATCTGCTTTACTCTTGGTAAATCCCAAGATCGACAAAAAACTATCTATCCTACCATACCAAGCTTCAATTTGTACAGAGCCTTCTTCAAATTGCAGACATGAGTCTTCCTATCTTCAACTTCAAATCCTTGAGGTTTCTCTATATACACTTCCTCTTCGATGACACCCTTTAGGAAAGTTGTCTTTACGTCCATATGGTGTAACTTCTACTTCATCTTAGCTGCAAGGGCTATGATGGTTCTGATCGAAGTGTATCTGGCTACAGGAGCGAATGCCTCTTCATAGTCAATGCCTTCCTTTTGACAAAAGCTACGAGCGACAAATCTTTCTTTATACTTCTCAATACTTCCATCAGCAGCATGTTTTATTTTGAAGAGTCATTTGGAAGATACCACATCCTTGCTCTTCGGTCTGGGAACTATTTCCCATACATCGTTCTTTATTATAGATTGGTATTATTTTGTCATGGCATCTGCCCATTCTTTCTTCTGAATGGCTTCTTCAAAGCAGGTAGGATCCTTTTCTAGGAGATCTCACATCAAAGCCATATAGTTGGAGAATGACTTAGGTCTCTTTACCTGTCTCGTGGTTCCTTCGAGAACATCATACTTCTCTCCATTTTGAATAAGCTCCCTAGCCCAAAAAGGTTTTCTCTTATGGGAGGTTGTCATCTGAGGGGGTTCTTGAAAGTCTACTATGTCATGATCTTCTAGAATTTCCTCTTCAGGGGAAGTTACGACTTCCTTTACTGGTTCTGCAACTCTGGGAACCTCCCTCGCTGATTATGTAGTTTTGGGAGCTACAAGTTCCTCTTCGTGTACTTCTTCAAGTTGACATCTTCTTGATTTCTTGAGCGTTGCATCTTCATCAAAGGTCACATCCCTGATGATCTCTTATAGGATATACTTGGTGTTTCTTACCAAGTCTGAATATGAAAGATTGAGTTAGGCTTCAAACAAGGTCTACTTCCCGTTCTAATGTTCGGTCATCTTTGGAGCCTTCTACTCCTTTCAATCAATATTCATATGAGATACCTTGAATCTCAAGAGATAGCTTCTTCTTCTTCTTCTTTGGTGCATGAGTGTATATGGTCATATACATAGTCTGCTTCATGTCTCATATAATATGTTTCCTTCTGCAACCTTCACTATAGCTTTCTTAGGGTTATCACCTGTGACTTGAAACAAGGTCAACAAAACAACAAGCTAGAATAATATCCTTTTGATAATAATGGATAAAGCAATATCACGAATAATCATCACAGTAGCTCCTTTAGAGCTATCATTTGTGGCTTGTCTGAAGCAACGATCAAAAGTAAGAGATACACTATGAAATGAGGTCAACACTCTTATAGTGTTGTGATCGAACATTCCTCCATGGAAACCTGGAACTAACACACGAGGTTTCTTCTAGAGGAGGTGTTAGTTGTATCAGGCAAATGATTACATTAAGTATTTACCTCTATATGCTCACATGCTACCAAGTATAATACTTTACAAGGATTTCTATCTCAACTATAGTGGTTACTTGTAAAGGGGTAGTCATAAATTTGTCATGTGTACCTTTGAATCTTATCAACTTGATTAATCAAACTTGGAGCCTTGTCCTCAAGAATGAGTGTGCTTGCTTTTCTTCCAAGTCTCCTTCACTCAAGATGACGAGTGCTTTTTTGAACCTGTCTTCTGTACTAAGACAATATGCTATCTTGACAAAAGGTTGGGTTAGAGGATAAACTCTATGATCTCAACTTGTAATCCATCTAATACCTTGACTCAGATTCTGACCAAAGGTTAGAATGATGGTCATAGCTACAACATGCAACACTGATCAAAATAATGTCATAAGAAATAGATGCATATCAGAATAATCACACCTGGGTTGCATCATTCCTCTGAATGTGTTGGATCTTGATATCCTTCTGGATCTATGGCAAGAGATCCCTTCTCTTGCAAATACCCTTTAAAGATTAACCATTTAAACATGTGTGAGTACATACCTCTGACGACATTTGTAGGTAGAGGCACGATCTAGTAGTAGCAGTAATGATCACCAAATCTTAAGAACTTCAAGGGTGACTGCAACTGGTACTACGGCTGCAACTGCAATTGATACTGCAACTGCAATTGATCCTACAACTGGTTCTGAGACTGCAACTGCAACTACAACTTAGGGTTTTATGAGGAAACCCTAATTTTTCAAACTTCAAATTTTGAAATTTTGATCCAGGGGATAGATGCGCTGAGATGAGGTGAGTAAGATGGTGCAGTCAAATTTCTGAAAATCTAACTTTTACCCCCTCAAACTTGACCAACGGATTTCTAGACTAGTGCTTCTAGTTTTCTGGTGCTTCTAGTAGTCTGGTACTTCTGGTACTCTAGTTTTTTGGTACTTTGTGAAAACTAGGGTTTCACTTTTCGGGAGATCTAGCCATTGAAAGTTGTGCTGAGGATGCCAAAGTGATCCTTGAGGAAGGGCGCACTTTTCTAGATGGTTTTAGGGCTGAAATACTTCACCAACAAAAAGCCCTAATTTGCATGTACGGCAACAATGACGTTTTTCACTTTCTCTTGTGAAAGATGCTCTCTTCAGCTTAGCTCTGATACAATGTTAAGGTTTAAGCTATTATTAGAGTTCTTTGCATTTCACTAGATAACAATAGCATAAGATAGGATCACTGAGAAATAAACAAATGTGGGGTGAAGGAGCCCATGTGATGGGTCTGTTGTTTTCCTCTGTGCAGAGAGTTGAGATGATGTGATACTCCAAATGATTCTCCTGTGAGACTCACTGAGATAGAGATCTATTGAGTAGGACGTTCCTGTGGCTGAGCACAGGTGGATGTGATCCTAGTGGCTGAGCACTAGTGAGTGTGTACCCTAATGATTCTCCTGTGAGACGCAGTGAGATAGAGATCTGTTGACTTGGACATCCCTGTGGCTGAGCACAGGTGGACATACCCCTAGTGGCTGAGCACTAGTGGGTGTGTGATATTCCTTACTATATTGTCTAAGAGTCAGACTTACCTATAACCCTAATTGTGATGTAAAGGGTACAGGTTGGCCCCACCATAAAGTGAAAGATAATTAATATGGTAATTATTAATTATATTTTGAGTTATTGAGGTCGGCCCTGTTGTGCCAATAGACACCACTTTTGATGTGTCCATTCTAACATAAATAAAGGTGATTTCCCCATTGAGGAAACACAACACACATGTGAGTTTGGAAATTACAGCAAGTACTTGTTCTAGGGTTGAAGTGCGCACCTCTCTTGGGCACTAGACTTCTTGGTTTTGAGAGCACCCTTTTGTGTGCTAGGTTTATGGTGTGGGAGGTCTTTTTCTTGAAGAATATAGCAAAGAATTGGCTGGGTTTTCTTCCCTTGTTGAGAAGGGTTTCCCAAGATACTCCTTGTGTACATGTGCATGGTATTTCTTCCTGTGATCTTGGTTACTGCAGCAAATTGTTTATGGTGTAACTTCAATTGTCTATGGTTCAAGTAAAATGTTAAAAATGGAATAAACTTCATGCTTGAGCCTAGCCTAGTGAAAATTCAACAGGCCTGAATGTGCTCTCTAAATCTGGTGGTTTTGGGATGACCACAAACCACACGGCTAGCAAAAGTCGATGTCTTCTACTAAATGGTGGTGGTGGTTCAAGGAAGACCACAAACCAAATGGCTAGCAAAAGTTGATGTCTTCTACTAAATTGAGGTTTAAGATGACCACAAACTATTGTCTAACAGAAGTTGTCAGTCTTCTACTAAATGTAGGTTTAAGATGACCACAAATTGTTGTCTAGCAAAAGCTTAAGTCTTCTACTAAATGGTGGTTTAAGGAAGACCACAAACTCTGGAACTTGGCTCAAAGGCTCAATGGTTCCAAAAAAATTTCCTAATTTAGCTAGAAGTTGATATGTTATGCTAATTGGTAGTGCTCTCAAATGGAGGTTTAAATATGACCACAAAATGTTGTCTTGTAGAAGTTGCAAGTCTTCTACTAAATGGTGGTTTAGGGAAGACCACGAACCAAATCATGCAGATGGAATATGACTCTGACTTTAACTCACTTGTTCTTGCTCAATTGATAAGAATTCGAGACTTGAAGCCTAAACGTCAATCACTGATATTATTCCCCCTGTCAGGTACAAGGTGAGGAGATGAAAATCTTTCCAGTACAAGAAGCGCTAATACTCAAGAATGAATTCTTTGGTATGACTGATATATCGTCTTGATTGTTGATGACCATTGCCAAAAAGTGATCCACCCATATTGATTTTTTACTCTTGCATGTTTCTCGTGTTTGGAACATCTGTCTGAAGGATGATTATGCTTTCCACAATACTCACAATACTCACAATAATAGCATGTATACCAGCAAGAAAAGTGGTGTTAGAGGCAGCAATTTGGACAGTCCCTGAAGAACAAAATGGGCTGAGTTGAGAGCTGCAACAACAGTAGTTTTGGAGCTGAGTTTTTTACACAGAAACCAAGGAAGGTTTCAATTATGCTTGTAAGTATTTTCCATTGTCTATTGTAAGTGATTGGGCCATTTTCTCTAGTATGGGAGCCCTTTGCTCTGAATGTAAGAACAAGAGATTTTGGTATTAAATAGTTGTGTAACTATGTATGATCTAATTGCTAGTTCTGTGTTCCATTGTGCTAAAGTAGTTAGGCATCTCAGTGTGTTTATGTTTACAGTTCAAATTGGGTAAATTTGTGTATAACTATGGAAACTATAGACCAGACTTGAGGTGCAGTAAAATCTAACATGGTATCAGAGCAAGGTTATGAGAAGGGCAATTGGATCAGGAGTTAGCTCTGAGAGGGAGCTACAGTGACTGTTGCAGGTGGCTATAGATTAGATGGTCTCTAGTTTGAAACATGGAGCAGAGCGTCTAGACGAGGAGTTGTGGACTATTGCAGCTCGGTGGTGTCGGAGGTTGGGAGTTTTGGTGGATTTGTGAAGAGCCCAGATCACAGCAGTATGTTGTGTGGCAGGTTGCCAACTCTGAGAATGGACTTCCAGTGGCTTGTCATTGTGAGTTGCGATGGGTGTAGCTTAGGTGCTTTGGCACGAGCGAGATAGCTTCGTGTGAATGGCAAGTTGATGAGATAGAGTCCCCATCAGGACGGAGTGTTGCACATTGTCAAGGCATGACAATGTATGAGGTATTTGACCTAGGAGGATTAGGACACTTGCAAAGATAAGTTGCAGTGGTCTAGAGTGGACTAGACCGAGTGTCCAACTGCAGCTTGGGATTGTTCAGAGAGAGGACACAGGTTCAATTGCATCATGTGCGTTGACACTAAGAGGTCTTCCCAGGTCTTGGGAACCATTTGTCCAGGGGATCTGTGCACGAGAGACGTTGCCAGGGTTTGACAGAGTATGGACTGATTGTATCCAGGAGGAGACTTAGTCAGAGTCCAAGGTTGACTTGGATGATGGACTTGGGAAAAAGTTCATTGGATGGTTGTCACCTGGGTAAGCAGGATGCTTGCCTTGAGAGGAGTGCATGGTTCTCATACAATGGGAGCCATCCGCACATGGCAAGGGCACAGGATTTTTTTCGAGAGCTTCATAGTGTCTGACACAGGTATGTACGAGGAGCTTGGTATGAGGACCAGGCATGTCATATAGGGATCTGGAGCAGTGGTATTCTAGATGGAGTCAAGGATGTGTTGCGAGTGGAAAATTTGCTATGGGTGCCAGGAGTGTGTTCTTAGCCTCAGCAATTGAGGAATAGGGCTATGCAATGTTGTTCCGGGATGGACATGTGTTATTGGATGCCCAAAGGATCTAGCGCCACAACAGTGGTCTTGGAGTTAGAGAGGGCAACCTATATAGGTTGAGGGGCCAACCTATGCATGTTGTGACCAATAGGAGCAGAGAGACAGATGGGGAGGAGCAAGTAGCTCCACCAGTGGTGAGGCAGGTGGCCCCACCAACAACACAGGTACGAAGGAAGCAGGTATCTCCACCAATGGTGAAGCAAGTAGCTCCACCAATGGTACAAGCTTAGAAGGAGCCAAAGTTCAGAGAGAGTCAGCCCTCAAGATCTAGTGGGGAGGAGGAGCCTCCCAGGACTGTGCAAAGGACAATGGACAAGGAGCAGGTAGCTCTGGAGGTTGTGTAAACTCAGAGGGAGTCCAACTTCAAAGGGACTCAAGAGACTCAGAGGGAGTCTGACTTCAGAGAGAGTCAGGTGGCTCAAAGGGAGAGTTAGTCGCTTAGTGGGAGCCAACCTACAGGTCCAGATGGGAGAGAGGCATCTTCCAAGACTGTCAGGAGGGTGTCATGGGTTGAGATGGCCAGGCAGGATGCTTAGGAGCGAGAGGCTTCTAGGATCAGGGTGTCTTCCAGGGAGGGATCATGCCAAACAGCAGGATTTGCTTCAAGGAACGAGGGTGCAACCAGTTAGGTAGATTGGAGAGCAAGTTTGCTTCGGTGACAGAGGAGGCAACCAATCAAGGGGGATTGGAGAGCATAGTGTGGGAGACAAAGATACTTCCAGGTTTGGGCAGGACTGTTGAATTGTGTAGCTTCGGGCAGGTATTCACACATGGCGTAGGTGCCAAACACGTGGGAATTGTCGTAGCATCACATCACACTTTCGTTTGGGTGAAAACGCCCTCAAAATGAAGTTGGGGCTTCATGGGCTTGACGATGGGCTTCGTGGGTTTGTGATGGGGCTTCACACCCATGGAGAAAGCCTAAATTGGTGTTGACTTGTCGAGGGGCTTCTAAGTTGACCCCTAGACTTGTATATAACGGAGAGATGTCATTGTGACATTCTGATTGTGTGTGGAGACATTGTGAGAGGAGTCTTTGGGAATTTCAGTCTTGTTGGTTGGTGACCTCGATCCAGCCATCGAGGAGGTTGAGAGGTCTTAGTTTTTGTTGTATTGTTCTTGTTTTGGGCAGGTTTCTAAGGAGAGGAAGGGTCGCCAACTATAGGAAGTTGTAGCAGAGGAGAGGGGTAGCTGTGAGAGCTGCTAGGAGGCTCGACCCTCTAGAAATATCCTACCGCAGTGACTGTGGAGGCCGACGAGGTGGTCGCAGGCTTGCTGGAAGCTCGGCCAGCAAGCAAAAGGTGGCCAAGAGACTTGACCGGCCTGTGGTAGGATACTATAGGGTTGGGGAAGCAAGGAAGGGGTTGTTGTAGGCTTGGACAGTAGCCTAGGAGGGAAAGTCTGTTGGAGGGTTTGGCCAACCTAGTTAAGGGTTGCCACAGACTCAGGAAAGAGCAGCAGCAGCTGAGGAGGGTTGCCACAAGTATAGCAGCAGGCAACTAAGAGTATAGGGTTGCCACAGCAGCAAATAGCAGCCAAGGAGTGTTGTACAACTAGGCTAGGTCAAAAGTGACAAAGTTTGACCTAGTGGAAAAGAGGAGCAACCGCCTTACTTTGGACAACCAATAGTCAAGGAGGGTTGGTGATTCCACCAACAGAGGAAGAGATCTGCAGAACTATGTTAAGGACACATTTGAGGTCTGTCTAGTGCCAAGGAATGAGGCTGTAATAGCCTATATACCAGCAAGAAAAGTGTTTTTAGAGGCAGTAGTTTAGACAGCCCCTGAAGGAAAAAAAGGGTTGAGTTGAGAGTTGCTATAGTAGTAGTTTTGGAGTTGAGGTTTTGACATGGAAACCAAGGAAGGTTTAAATTCTACTTGTAAGTATTTGGCATTGTCTATTGTAAGTGATGGGGCCATTGTCCCTGGTACGGAAGCCCTTTGATCTAGATGTAAGAACAAGAGATTTTGGCATTAAATACTTGTGTACATGTGTATGATCTAATCGCTAGTTTTATGTTCTGTTGTGCTAAAGTAGTTAGGCATCTCAATGATTTTATGTTTATAGTTCAAATTGGGTAAATTTGTGTATAACTATGGAAACTATAGACCGAACCTGAGGTGCAATAAAATCTAACAACTTCATCGTCATCTTCATCTGCACTTGTATATGAAGCTGGCTCACTGAGTTGCTCATACACTGGTTGTTGATCTTCATCGTCACCATCATCATCATCATCATCGAAAAGAGGGTTGTTTTGAACAAGGACTAGTTCAAAATGTTGAATATTCTTTTGTTGAAGTTGATCATGAAAAAGTTGAGTCTGAATTTGAAGCAGTTCTACTTTGGCTTGCGAAGCTTGCAAACAAGTTACAACAAATTGAAGAGTTGTTTGTCAATTGTGACATATTGTCGACAATAGAGAGTATTAGAGTATTCAATAACTCTAATAGTTCATCAGTTCAAGCCATTTAAAGATTGACTTAGACCCCAAAGGGTTTCTTACAACTCCACCCTTTAACAATCAAACTCTACAATTCAAACTCAACAAATGAGGGGTGTGCTGAAATAATGTAACTGCAAAGAATATTCTTATTATTATTGATATTTTATTTATAGGATCAATCCCCATTGTGGATTGACCATGTCGGATATTGTAGTAGGACCAAATCCCCTTTTGCGGATTGGTCAACAGACAATTATAATAGGCAGAATAAGAAGTCGGTCCCAGCAGTTAATAAGAAGACCCAAAAATATAATAAAGGTGGGTTTACCCACCCAGATTGAGAAGTTAACCCTGCCAGTGAAGAGACACTTCACACGTGCCAGAACTTGTATAAATAAAGGAGGCTAGCGCCTCATTTGATCACAACTCACTTGCTCAGTTTGAGAGACAAGTTTTGATCTGTTACCGGTAAAGGAGAGAGAGAGTGGCGCATATCTTGGGAGAGGACTTTATGTTTTAGCTTAAGATCTCTTGGCATTACATTGGCTATTTATATTAAGGAAGTTTTGCTGGGTTTTCTTCCCCTAGAGGGTTTCCCAGGATAAATGTTGTGTCTATTGTGGATGTGTATTTCTTAGTGATCTTGTTCTTATTATGCTCTTATCTTATGAAATGCAAAGAACTATAATAATGGCATAAACATTAACACCCTGAACATTACTATCGTGAAAATAAAGAATGGGTCCCGAGAACGAGGCCATGTTAGGTACCCAAATACAAAAGATACATTGAAATAAAGTGAGGAAAGAGATAAAAACTCATGGGAAAATCCTCCCCTCAAGGTACAATGTATGTAAAAATAAGAACTACAGTTGCTAGGAAAGTATGTCCTTCACTCCAAGACGACTTCACAAAGAATGAAACTTCTTCTCAGTGAAGGTCTTGGTGAAAACATTTGTCATCTGTTATGTTTAAGGGAAGAACTGTAGTTCGATGATACCCTCATCTACTAAGTCCTAGATGTAGTGCATGTGGATCTCGATGTGCTTTGCCTGCTGCCTCTGAATTGGATCTCTGAAGAACTTTAGAGTGATGTGGTTTTCACACCAGATGATGATCGACCGATGAAACTGAATGCCCAACTCAGTGAGAAAATGTTGTATCCACATAGCCTGAATGGTGATGTTAACTACCCATATGTACTCTGCCTCAGCTAAACATAGAGAAATGGAAGCTTGCTTCTTTCTCGACCAACAGATAGACCTAGAACCAAGATTGAGTGAGTAACCATATGTGGACTTGCAATCAATGTTATCGCTAGCCCAATCAAAAACAGTAAACTCGATGATATATAATGTAGAGTCTATTGCATAATGAATCCCAAAGGTGATGGTTCCCTGTAAGTATCAAAGGATACACTTTGCATCCTTCCAATGTAGCTCATGCAGCTCTTGCATGAACATGGAAACTGTGCCAACTACATAGGATAGGTATGGTATGGACTGTGTGAGATACAACAAGATCCCCACTAGATGTTTGTACAAACCTATCATGTAGAATCCTCTTGAATGCAACAATCGTTGAAGTCGAGCAACTGGTGATCAACAAATCATAAACATACAAAACTAAGAGTAGAAGTGAATCAGACGTCCTGAGTATGTAGACATTCAGGTATGATTTACAATGTACAAAGTTCTGTGACAATAGGTAGGAGTCCATATTGGTATACCATGCCCTCAGATCCTGCTTGAGGCCATAAAGAGACTTCTTCAGTCAACAGACCAAAGATGAGTCCTGCATAGATACTTGGGGCTGCTTCATATAGATCTCCTCAGAGAGATCATAATGAAGAAATTA
>CBVK0100410531.1:0-12452 GCA_900067695.1 Picea abies | reverse complement strand
AATAACTCAATAATAAATATTCTCTTGAGCCGACTTGCCTCCTAGGGTTATTATCCAACATTTTAGGGTTTCTCTTGCTTCTTAGAATATTCTATTCTTGTCAGGGTTACACGTGGAGGTTAATACCTCCCGCAGCTACCATAATATCAACATGTGGAACATAATTGGGGTGTTTAGATTGAGCATAAGATATAACTTGGGAACGATAAATAAGTTGAGTTTCCTCCAACCAAGCAACAAGGTGGTTCATTTATACTTGAACTATGATTTCTTCCTTAATAACACTGATAAAGCATTGCATAAAAAAATCAAATAGATAAACATTCAAGAGCATCAATATAGTCTTCGACCATATCGGTTTGGCACAATTTCATAAGTTGGCCCCAAAAAATGTATCTTTGATCAAGCAATCAAGTAGGGATTTTGCAAACTACCTCCATGTAGTGACCCCTAGAGATGTGTTCTTATGGAATTACCACCATTGCCAACGTTCCATTTCCATATAGAGGACAATTATTTTGATTTTTATTAGTTCATCTACGATGTCATGAAAGGAAAAGTAGTGATCCATTTGGTTAACCAAATTGGTTGGATTCAACCCATCAAACTTATTCAAATCAACTTTAGGAAGGTGAGGCATTAGATTGTAGGAATGGTCATAAAAGTGAGAAGTGGCTAGTGGGATCTTTTTCATCCTCAAGGCGCTCACCCTAATGGGATTATTCACCAAAGGGAATGCCACCCTCCTCAAGCTTACCCTATAGTTTCACAATCTAATAAAAAAAAACGCCGACTTGTGTGGTGAAGGAAGACATATTGGTTTCCAGTTTTGAATATCAATACCCAAAACTGGATGTTATGTTCACTTGCCTCTTCGAGGGGGAAACCTCCAACATGAGTAGAACTCCAAATACAATAATATTCACTTGACAACTGATTGCATAACTTTTATTACTATATATAGTTTCTAATTGACCAAAACCCTAACCACCTAGTGGACCTCGATTAATGAGGCCTCAATCGCTAACTAGTAGACTTCTTTAATGATGCCACTTACATTTATTGATTTCACAATCTACTACCTTGTGGGGCCTATTTAATAAAGATGACCCTCAATACATTATTTAACAATCTATTCCACTAAATAGGGGAGTTACGGTGGGACCCTTACACATGCTTAGTATTTCATTATAACCCTTTACCCAAGCTTAATATTTGTTTTAACATTTACCAGGCTATTGAGTCATGAGATGTTTATTTTTCTTTTTTTGTAATCACCTAGTGGTGGAAATAAGCTATAACTTTACACGAGAGATAAATCCTTTTATATAAAATTTATTTGATAAAGGGAATTAAGTTATTTTATCACCTAGTGGTGCAAATAAGTTATAACTTTACATAAGAGAGAAATTCTTTTATACAAAATTTATTTGATAAATGAAATTTAGTTATTGGGGTATGGGGATCTTCCTTTTCCTCGTGACTAGCCCTACACGATCATTGATTTAACTATTTTTTAGAAGGGTGATGTCACATGGTGACATGTCATTGGTTACACATCTCTATTTGACATGTCATCAATATCCACCCCCAATGCAATTATATATTTTTTGAAGCCAACATGTAAGCATTGTCGACTTGAAAAATGTGATAACATCTCTATTATAATGTCCTGTATATGTACCATCTTTCCATTCACAGTGATCAACATCACAACACAAGGTTCACTAATGGCCAAAGGTAATCTAACCACGAGGTTTATTATTCAGATATCAAACTCAACCACATAGGATTTAACAAATCTCTTTTAAAATCAAAGTTTATTATTCAGATATCAAACTCAACCACATAGGATTTAACAAATCTCTTTTAAAATCAAAGAGAGAGTTATATGGTTTCACCCAATTAGTGTATCATTCATCTATTAAACATAGAAATTGGCACTCACATTCAATGTTCATTTCTAGAAAATGAAAACAAAAGAATTTCAATATAACACCAACGATATGTAAGAACCTTAGTTCTACTCTTTATCATGGTGAATTCAATATCGAATATAATATTAATGAGTTCAACATGTTAATTAAAGACATGAAATGAAAAATGCCCATAGACTCTAACTAGACTCCAATTCACTCCCAAGTGTGGAGTTTTGTTCAAGGAATTTCATTCACCGAACATGTCTGGTCAAGGTTGCATTAATCCATTTAACCATTTAGCCAATGGATATTATTTAAGCACAAAGCATATCTTACAAGCATCGTTCTTCAGTGTTCCAATTTGCCATTCAGAATATAAATTCAATTTCAACACACACCAACAGATTTTATAGCTCAAGTAAACTATTTCCCCATTTTTTTTTAATAGTCTTCATTTTTTTTTAATAGTCTTCAGTTTATTGACAAGATCAATTGAGTCCTTTATAAAAGAATGCGTTTGCTTATCTAGGTGTTTAAGTTTCCATGTAATAAATTTAGCAAAGTAATATGTTGGTGATCCATAATGTTAAAAATAGGCCTTCATGATGCACCTTAATGTTGGCGAGCCATAAATGTGCAGCATCATTGTATTATGAGGAATTATTTTTATTCTCATTCAGAGATGATTCCTTAACGGCCTTTGTTACCTCTCTTAGAATCTTATTGCTAGGATCAGAATTCAATTTCTTGTAACTACCACTCGTTGTAAGGTGTTCTAACATTTTCCTATAGGATCATATTTTTCCATAGGATCATATCTTGTGAATACCTATTGTCATTTTGACCAATTTGCCATCTCTCCAATTTCTATACTTTCAATTCAGTGGAGTTGAGAGGTGAGCATTTTTGGGTGAGTTGATCCAAAGTCAAGAGGTAAATCCCAAATCGATCATGCGCGATGCAATCATTGGGCTGGGTGAGGGAAGCATCCTTCAAATATAACGTAATAGCTCACTAGTAAATCGTTGAACAACTCAGATGATCAGAGCATTCGGATGTATCTCCCTGAATTACAATGTCACTTGGTAGATACTTTTGTTCGGGAGAACATGGTAGTTAGTGTTTAGTTAATAAAATCAATGTTTTATAAAGTTGAATAGAAGATTAGTTAATTGGGTTTAGTTGGGGTGGTTCAGATGAATTATTGTTATCTCTTTTATTTGGATTCAATTTTTATAAGTGACATGTTGAGTTCATAACCAGTATATTGTTGTAAAATGTTGAGCTCATAAGAGTATATTGTTGTAATTTCAAAATGAGTGGAAGTACTCATGTTTTCCCCAGAGCTTTTGGCAGACATGCAATACTGGGTTGACTTAACATTAAGCAACATGCAGTGAGCCAATGATTAACATTTCTGTCCATTAGATGATGAATAGTGTGTATCAAACAGACATAATATCCCTGTAATCTCGAAATGAGTGGAAGTACTCATTTTTCCCCCTGAGCTATTGGCAGACAAACAATCCTGCATTGGCTTAACATTAAGCAACATGCAGTGAGCCAATGATTGACCTTTCTGTCCATTAGATGATGATAGTGTGTATCAAACAGAAATGAGTGGAAGTACTCATGTTTTCCCCAGAGATTTTGAGATATTTCGGCAGACATGCAATCCTATATTGGCTAACATTAAACAACATGCACTGAGCCAATGATTGGCCTTTCTGTCCATTAGATGATGAATAGTGTGTATCAAATAGACAAAATATTGTTGTAATTTCGAACTGAGTGGAAGTACTCATGTTTTTCTCAGAGCTTTAGACAGAATATTGTTGTAATTTCAAGATGAATGGAAGTACTCTTATTTTTCTCCTAACTTTTGGCAGACATACAATCTTGTATTGGATAACATTAAGCAACATGCAGTGAGCTAATGATTGACCTTTCTATCCATTAGATAATGAAAAATGTATATTAAACAGACAAAATACATCAGACAGTGAATATTCTGTCCCTTCCGTTCTATGCTGAATAGTATATATGAAACTAACAAATGATTGACTCACTGTTGCTTAATTTTAGCAATCCTGCATCATGCGATGATTGCCGAATTCAGTGTGGGAGGAAGAAAAAAAGGGTCCTTTCGCTTCAGTCAGAACCTTGTAGCAACCCTAGAATCAGCCTCGCCTTAGCTAATACCTTTCAAGGCCTTCCTTTCCGAATTATTCACCTGAAAGTACTTGATAAGATCAATACCCATACTGTGGATGAAACAAATTCCTGATTCAATCAATCGCAACAATAGCTTTGAGTCGTCGATCACATCAAAGTCTACACAAGCCTTACGGGCAAATTGACCTTAGATCCATTGCCGATATCATAAATTAATTTAATTTATGCCTCTCCGAAAATAAAAAAATGAAATTGGCATCTTCTTCTTCATTCTGCCATAAAAAAAAAATACCATCCACCGTCCAACATGATCCTATTACAAACAATTTATAATTACATTATTTCCTTCAAATATATCAGGCACTAAGCTGATCCTATTACAAACAATTTATAATTAAAATATTTTATTCAAATCAGAAAACATATACAGTTAATTTCTAAAATATAATGTTTTTAAGGAAATATTCATCTGATTTTCTTCTATCTGGAGGGTAGTTCAACATTCACTCATAAAGCAAGGTCACTTTAAGCTTTGTGTGCATTGATTTGATTTGCGAAGGCTTGTGCACATTGATTTGATTAATAAAAGGTGATGAATACATTCATCAATGCAAATCCAAATACAGAAAAGATGCAAGGCAATGCAAGCATTTGTAGTTGTCATTAATAAACTAATTCAAAACCAGCTTCACTTGCTCTACCTGTGTTACTGTGCAGAGCTTCCAGGGGCTGCCATCTTCATTCTGATCAACTATGGCAGCTTTGTCCAAGAACCTAACGTTTCGGAGTCTCTTGTGAACAGCAGCAACCTATATATATATCATAGTCAAACAGGATGCAGAGAGAGAACGAGATCATGTAAAATTCAATTGATTTTTTTTTAATATTCACCATTTCGAAAGGAATATTTTTTTCACACAGAAAAAAAAACAGTTACATTGTTATTCATTACTGAATCAAGAGAATCTATCTTCATAATATGTCTTGTAGGCACATATTCACCTTATATAAATATCTAAAATATTAACATATTACAAAATATTCAGTTACCTTCAAATATAACATTATTCTAATTGCAGAAAATATATAATTCCGCATAATAATGTCTATAACAAAAATGTTCTAAAAGAATTAGAACATATGGAAATGATTAGTTTTGCTCACCGTTCCCTCAAAAATCTTCTCTACAAAGATCCACCCTGAAAGAGATGACATAGCTTTCTTTGATAATATATCAACTTCCTTGTTGAATTTCCTGTGAACATGCATAAAGTTGATTCTAGAAAACATGTCATGAAGACTTATAATCTTCGTCTTCCAAGAGTTTAGGGAAAGAATATCGAGCTTAGATTTGTTGGATATCCAATATAGCACCACTTTGGAGTCACCAACAACCATGATGGGATCAATGTGAATTTTTTTGGCTAGACTCAAAATCTCCCAAAGAGCCATGATTTCTTCCTTGATGTTATTCCCTTCTCCACCAGAAAAATATCCTTTATAAACATGTGAGACATTGAGTTTAATAAAAATACCTATCCCGCATAAGCCCCCAACAACTGCCCCATCAAAAAAACCAATAAGAGTATTATCAAAGAAGATTGGATTTAATATGCACTCCATTATGTCAACTTCATTACTAACTGTATGTTCATTTCTAGCCAAAAGGATATGTGAGATTGTATTGTCATCATTCCTTATCCTATCTTCAAACAAAATTTTGTTTCGATATTTCCAAATACCCCATAGGATTAGAAAGGGAAATTGTATTAAATGTGGAAAAGAAACCAATCAAACCAATAGATTTCCCTGCAAATAAGATTTGTCCCAAGACCCAACTATCCTCATCTTATTCAGAATGAATTTCCAGACATATTGTGTGAAATTAGAATGGACAAACAAATGATCAGTTGATTCCTCATTTTTCAAGCAGAAAGTGCATACTGATGGCCTTATTCCCCCACACTTCCTGAAATTTACTCATGTGAGGACATGATCTGTCAAACACAACCACATGAAAATGATGATTTTTTAAGGAACCTTAATTTTCAAAATTACCTTATACCACCATCGATACTCTTTTTCCGCGAATTTATAGAACATCATGCCATAGGCAAAGCTTGGAGTAACATCTCCAAATTCTTGGTTCCAGGACCACACTATCTTATCATTTAAATTTGATAGTGATATGCCACTGTTGCACAAAGAATAATTATAATCTAACCATTGTTTTGTGAGAACACCCAAGAGCCCTAGGTCAACAGATGAAATCCATGCTTGATTCAAGTTCTCCAATTGAGATGGAACTTCGATTTGTGCCAAAGTGAAAATATTTAAATCATAGAGATGACCAATCAACATATTTGACAGTCTATTCTTCGAGGTTCCCCATATATAAGGGTCCATGCCAAGCATGATCCTTTTACCATTTCCAACTGACCATGCGATCCATTTTTTAATAAGAGAAACAGATCGTAGATAGATTTTCCAAATATTAGAAGCACCAAGGAAGTTATGTGCTTCATTATGCAACCACGACACCACATCAATACCCTTTAAGTATTTTTTTGAATATCTGTACTCCATAAACCTTTTCCAACTAGACTCCTCCAACATGACTTAGCCTTCAGTGCTACAAAAAACCAATGAATATTTTTGATACCCCAACCCCCCATAGATTTTGGTATAGCTATCTTTTTCCAGCTGGCTAAATGGAACCCCAAAGATTTTTTGGCTCCCCTCCAAATAAAACTTGATATAATCAATTGAATTTTATTTATGATAGTGGAAGGGACTTTAGCCAGAGTAAATCAGTATACAGGAAGATTTTGAAGCACATATTTAGCCAATATTAACCTATTGCCTAAGGAAAGCCAATGAAATGTCCAATTGCCAAACTTCTTTTCCACCTTTTGAATTAGCCATTTCCAATCACAAACCCTTTAAGCATTTTGTTTGATAAAAAAGCCTAAATATTTCAATTCCTCCTCTAACCTATGGATCTGAATATTAAAAGCCTCCCTCAATCTATCCTCTAGAATATGATCAGTATTATGGGCTAGGAAACATGACTTTTGACAATTAACTTCCATTCTAGAGGCTTTGCAAAAACTATTTAAAGTAGCTTTGAATTCTAACCAGTCTACTATCTTCCCCAATACTAACCTTTTGCCTAAGGAAATCCATCGAAATGTCTAATTGACAATCTTCTTTTCCACCTTTTGAATTAGCCATTTCCAATCACAAATCCTGTAAGCATTTGGTTTGATAAAAAAACCTAAACATTTCAATCCTTCCTCTAACATGTGGATATGAATATTAAAATCCTCCCTCATCCTATCGTCAAGTATATGATCAATATTATGGGCCACGAAACATGACGTCTGACAATTAACTTCCATTCGAGAGGCTTTGCAAAAACTATTTAAAATAGCTTTGAATTCTAACCAGTCTACTATCTTCCACAAACCCAAAATGAGCACATCATCTACAAAGAACAAACGAGACATGATAGCTCCCATGACCACTTTAATACCTTGGAATTTCCCTTCCAATATTTCTTTATTTAAGAGTCTGCCAGAGATTTCAACTATCAAAAGAAACAAAAGAGGGGACATTGGGCATCCCTACCTCAACCCTCGATGGAAATTGCAAAAATCTATTGGGGTTACATTAATCAAAATATCCATGTTCACACTTGTGACACATGCCATTATACATTGAGTGACCTCCCATTTCAAGCCTATCTGAATTAACATAAGTCTTAGAAAATTCCAGCTCACCTTGTCATAAGCCTTCTTTAAATCCATTTTAAGAATTAAAGAACTTTTGTTTTTTACCTTAACTGTGTGCATGCATTCTTGTGCGATTCCCTTTTTTCTTAAGAAAACCAAACTGTTCACTATAAATACACGAGGTGAGTTTATCCTTAATCCTGGATGGAATGATCTTAGATATGACTTTGTAGACAAAATTACATAGAGCAATTGGGCTACTATCCCATTTAAAGCCTATCTGAATTAACATAAGCCTTAGAAAATTCTATTTCACCTTGTCATAAGCCTTCTCTATATCCATTTTAAGAATTAAAGAACTTTTGTTTTTTACCTTAACTGTGTGCATGCATTCTTGTGCGATCCCCACAACATTATAAATTAGTTTTTTCTTAAGAAAACCAAACTGTTCACTAGAAATACACGAGGTGAGTTTATCCTTAATCCTGGATGGAATGATCTTAGATATGACTTTGTAGACAAAATTACATAGAGCAATTGGGCGAAAATCACTGAAAAATTATGGCTTATTAACTTTTGGACTGAGGGATATAAAAGTTGCATTCCAAGACCCTGGGACTTGGTCTTTAATCCTTGATTCCTTAATGGCCCTTACTAAATCCACTCCGATAATGTCAAAGAAGCAGAGTAAAAATTCTTCAGTCCACCCATTGGGGCCTCAAATTTTTTCTTTTAGCATTTTACTAACCACATCTTCCACTTCCTTTAAGGACACTAGTGTTCCAATCTCATCATTTTCCTCATATGAAAAAAACCTAGGCACCTCCTTGATCACTTTTAATTGATTGATCGTGTCCTCTGAGCCAATTTCGCTATGCCATGACCTGAAATAATTATAAGTTGTCTTCTTAATATCCAATAAAGATGTTTTAACATCTCCTTCGTCATCTATGATGTCCCATACTAAATTCAGACTTCTACATTGGGAATCATAATTATGAAAAAACTTTGTGTTTTTATTGCCTTTATCCATCTAGATTGCCCGGCTTTGAAGCCTCCAAGATGCCTCCTCAATTTCAAGCAATTTTCCTTTACGTTGCTTCAAGGAACTCAGATAGTCCAGATCCGAAGAATTGAAGTTTTTTGTGGGACAATTATCAAAAAATTTAGAAATACTTTGTTCAACATCCTTGAGTTTGGCAGAAAGAAATTTCTTTTTCCCCATATTCCATTTGCTAACAATGTGCTTTAACTTTTTTAGCTTTGATCCAAGAAGATACATAGGAGAGGGATCACTCTAGCTATTCATAGATTGCCATGATTCCTGAATTAAAGAGTTAAAATCTGAGTTGGAGAGTAGGGTGTTTTTAAACTTGAATGGAGGAGCCTTCTTAATAACATTCTCTTCTAACAATAGGTAAATCGTGGAATGATCCGAAATACCTCAGTTAATAGACCATGAATTGAATCTTTTGAAACAACCCAGGAACTTCTCATTCACAAGGAATCTATCCAGCCTTTTAGAAATGGCTACCAGGCCTGCACGCCCATTTCTCCAAGTCGGAGCAATGCGACAAGGATGTAGGTCAACCAAGCCTACATCAAAGATTAAATTTGAAAAAAAATACGCCAATGGGTCGATTCTCACCGAATTGACCCATACCTCCCTAAGAGATAGAGTGAAATTTAAATCATCTCCCAGAATCAAGCCTTCTTCTTCCAACAATCCACTTTCAACAATAGGATTCCAAACAGACTCTCTATCCTTATACAAGGCATAAAAATTAACCAATTTAATACTGCGCGAAAAGACCTTTATCTTGCTTTCCAACAATATCCCTGCACTGGTTTCATATGCACATAAGTAAGAATTATCACGATTCCAACCCAAAAGAATCCCTCTAGACCTGCCTGATGGAGTAGTGGAAACACAGTTCCATTTCATACAACATTCTAGGAAAAATGGTGATCCTTCTCACAATCAACCATTGTTTCTTGAAGGAAAACAATATCTGGTTTCACCTGATTAAATAAAATCTTGAGGGAAGATAATTTTGCGACCCCTGCAAACCCATAGAGATTTAAAGAGAGGATAAATATCGATAACCTTTAGAAACTGACAGGATTTCTCTAAGGGTCAGAGAAGAGACAGAGACCGATCTAGAAGGAGTAGAACCAAAATTATAGGGATTACTCAGAACACAGGGTAAGGGTGCAGACGAAGAAAAGGATGCTAACCCTCCTTTGATTTCTCCATCCACCTTTTTAGAACCACGAGGGAAGGGCTTCTTCTTGAGAATAACATTAGCTCTATCACAAGCCTTTGACATAGTCAAAAGATTTTTATGAATTTGAAGAGGGGAAGCATACAATGCCTTTTGAAAGGGTGCAGGTTCCACAGAAGAAATTGCCATATCCCATTTACTACTAAGATCCTGAACATTTGAATCAGAGTCCTTCGAAGGTGTATCATCTTCTCTTCCTCCCTTAACTATTTCGGGACCTTCGATCTGGTCCTTTGAGGAAGGAAGATGATTCGTAGCAAATTTGGGACAAGTATTAAAGAGGTACATGAGAATAATATAAGGGGATTTTACACCGATCTCCACATTCCCCTGCCTATTTCCCCCCTTCAATACTTCAAATTTCTTCATTAATATATCCCAGAAATCAACAAAAAATTCTAAAACCCAACTTTCATTATCTCTTAGTTAATCTATCTTGTTTGAAGGGAGCTTATTAAAAAATGCAAGGAAAAAAAGCTGCATCTTACCCCAAAAAGTGTCCTTATCGAAGAGTTCCGTCTGCTTTACAACAATAAATGCTTAACAAATTGACACACACACACACACACACACACACACACACACACATGTTAAAATTTGGTAGGTGGTGAAGACATTCTAGAGGATTAATTAAAATACATAGAAGATTATGTAGTGTGTGAAATATGAAGTTATTGGAAGGTTATAAATTCAACCCCATGGAAGAAAGGGTGGCATAGATAATTGAGGAGAATAAAGACCAATGGAAATGATAGAACTAATTATGAAATTGCTTAATTCATTGAAATATATTTAAAGTGAAAAGTGAATTGAAGGAATTCTACAATAAATATTGACATTTACAATCCTTGAGGATTGACATAAAAGAAGTAAAAAAATGTCCAATTATGGGAATTAGAGAATTAACAAGCTAATATGAAGTTCTATAGGGTGAATGATTGGTAGGTTATATTTGGTGAAATTCTCCTTGAAATTCACAGTATTCCCAAGTTGGTTCTAAAAAAAATGGAAACTAACCTCAAACAATGGAAGCATAGATCCCCCAAGCTCTTTAATGAATTTCTTCGGAGGTTAAGAGTTCTCTTAAAATATAGTAGAGCATTTCCACCTTCCTTTGTTTGGAACTTTGTTTATATAAGGATTTGGAGGGTTGTATTGCCACCAACAGGAAAGGTATACGATCTCTTCCTAAGATCAGGGAATTAGCTATCCAGAGATTCATTTAAGTTTTTTCTAGACACAATAATAATTATGACCATTCTGCCTAAAATCGAGAAACATGAGAAATGGATAAGAAAAAAAAACACATTGTACAAAGCACTCTTCAACTACATACCTTTTCTCATAAGGAAATAATTTTCTTATCTTTTGAGGCACTAGTGATCTAAGGAAGTTAATCCTCTTACAGAAAATAAGATGAAGTGTTAGAGATAACTAATAGACAAGGAGGGGAAATGAGTAGTCAGTAAAGTATCTCAAGTTCATACATGTGTATCTTGTGAATTTTCTTTTGTAGACGTTTTCCATTGACTAGAAATATTTTTGAAGTCAAACTTAAGTTATAAAATGAGTGCTTTTTGAAACATTTTCTGTCGATTTACTTAATTTTGAAATAATATGAGAATATGCTTTTATAGTACATTTTTTTTTTCATTTATAAGTAACTTATTTATTTAGTTTATCGTGTAGCCATTTTGTAATACTGTTGGTTATTTACATTATTTATTTATTTTCTTATGGGTGAAATCACGGAGGTGGGTTACACTTTTGTGACAATCGGGTCTCCAAAATTCCCAAAAACCTTTTTTCGGCTGAAAGATATTGTTTTCGGCCAAATTGCTTTTCAGCCGAAACATGAAACGTCAAATCGAATGGTGCATTGACGGAACCCTCGATTTGTGTGTAAAAATTTAGTCGGCCAGATATTTTCTCTTCGGTAATACTCTTTCGATCGAAAGATTGTTCGGCCAAAATAATCTTTCGACCGAACGATTGTTCAGCCGAACTATCTTTGGGCCGAACGATTGTTTGACCGAACAATCTTTCGACTGAAATATTGTTTATATATCAACCACACATAAATCTTGAAACGTTTTATGAACTGTGTTGTCGTTTCTTAGCGACTGTGAGTGAGTGCAGAGGTTGTGTAGGCATGCGTGCTATGATAACAGAGGTCGTGTCGGTGTTTGTGAGCACAGAGGACATGTTGGCATTTGTGAGCGTGGGCGCGCCAAACTCCAGGTAATTTTTGAAGCTTGAGTTTATAATTTTAGTTTAAATTTTAAAATGTATTGTTAATTTATAATTTAAATTTTCAATTTATAATGTATTGTTAATGT
>CBVK0100410530.1:0-12452 GCA_900067695.1 Picea abies | reverse complement strand
TACCCGTTTTACATACACTTTTATGTATATACTTGCAAACTATAAGCACCATTTTGACTTTCTACTTGTAACTTTGATGTGATATTTTGTGTGGAATTTTGTAAATGCGTTTAGTTTTATTTGTGCTACTTATCACGTCAAGGTGGTTGATATCATTCACCCTTTTATATTATGAGCTTTAAATTATGTGTTTGAATTTATTTGCCTTTGAATGTGAATTTTTCAAACTACATATATGTGAAACTTCTATTACCAGATACTTATTGTTAGATTGGATAGCTTGCGATGTCCTCCCATGCTAGAGATTGTAGGACGTTATCTTTGTAAATTACCCAAGGTTGATTTGCACTCTTAACTTTTGCCATTATAAATCTATGTTATCTTTGTAAATTACCCAAGGATGATTTGCACTCTTAGCTTTTGCCATTATAAATCTATGTATTACGAATTACCCCTAACAACATAATTATTAAAAATGATTTTAATACAATTTAATATCAACAATATAATTGCCACAAGATTTCAGTTGTCACTATCATACAATTATCATAATTTATGGAGTTTTTTTTAATATTTGGAATAGAACTTGAAGAAATTTATTAGTCAATTTTTCTCATTTCGAGGATGGTATTTGGGTAAATCTGATTTTATTTAAAATAAAATATTTTTCGATAGCTTACTCATTTAAAACTTCAACATATCACTTGCGAGAATTAAATCTAGATAGGAAAAAACACCACACAAACCACTTAAGCTAAACCCAATTAAATATAACCTATAAAATTTTATGTAAAAAAAAATTGCAAACCACCTATAATGATGAACTAACCATTTCATATCCATGATAATGCCACATGATAAAAGTGCAACATATTACACCATATGTAACTCTTGAAAAGGAATCACAAGGCACCTAATTAACCTAATGTCTCGTGAGGTAAGGGTGCCTACGTTATTATCCCATCACAACTTATTGTAGATGGTCATCCACGTTGGTGGAAACTTGACCCAACACCTTATTACAATTTTTTATTAAAGTTCTTTTTGATAAAATTGAGTTTTGATTTTATTTTATGTTTTACGTTATCATGTGGTCACATATGTGATCATAACTTGTAAAAAAACACCTTATTACAATTTTTTTTTATTAAAGTTCTTTTTATTACAATTTTTTATTAAAATTCTTTTTATAAAATTGAGTTTTCATTTTATTTTATGTTTTAGTTATCATGTGGTCATCAAAGCGTGATCACATATGTGATCATAACTTAGATGTAAAAAAATGGTTCTATAGATGATCATGACTTACATGTAAAGGGGATAATATATTATAGTGATTTTTGTTTTTTATAATGTTGGTAGATATTATTTAGTTTCAATCTTAACTTATTAAATTGATTAGTTTTTTTTTTTTTTAATATGTTTAATGATTAACAAATGGTTATATGGGTGATCATGATTTAAGGGGTTAAAAAACTGTATCATGGGTATTTATGACATGACTTACATGTAAAGGGGTTAATTAAAATGTGACCATATAGGTAATGATGATTTACATGTAAAAGGTTAATAAAAAATGGTTATATAGATGGCTTTGAGCTACATATAAAAGGATTAATCATATATTTTGTTATCGTAGTGACTTTTATTTTTAATCATGTTAGTAGACATTATTTTGTTTTGGCCTTAACATGGTTCATCAATCTATATTTTACATGTTTTTTTGAAATAGATCAAAGTTCATTGATTATTTATTTAAATAGGTATTTTTGGAATCTTTCTATGTCAAAATTACAATTAAAGTGATTAAATGTGAACAAAAGAGTGGCAAGTGGTCATTGTAAACTTTGAATGACTATATCTAGAGACATGAAGCTTATGCGATCTTATCATAGTTGCATCTCATCAAGAGGATTCTCATAGAAGCTGGAACTTTTGATGTGGGAATATTTATGAACAATTGTGATTAATTGATTGAATGGTGCTTATGATCTTAGTAGATGTATAAGCTTTAGGAGTCTGATTAGTATTAGATCTAGACTTCTAAGAAGCTTATGATTGAAACCCCCCAAATCTATCTATAAAAAGATAGAAAATACCAACCCTTGGATATCGATATTAAGGGATATTGCCTCGAGAGAAAGAATCAACATAGAAAAAGGAAGACATCAAAAAGATTCTTACTGGAGCTCTTGATAGAGAACACATTGTTTCTAGAAACAAAGGTGATTGTTTTGCCAATGGCAAGAGTTTACGAACCAATCATGGGGTCATGGGCATCCATTATTCTAGTTCCATATTTCAATTTGTCTAAGTAAATAGAATGAAACAACACCATATAAGTGCATGCCATGGTTCTTACATGATCAAACATGTGTTAGGAATTTACAAGAAAATATGCTTTTGTGTCCTAGCAGTGCAAATTACTGAAATGACATGAGTCATTAGCACATTAACATGAAATATCATATATGATACCCTTTTCTTGTGATAATTTCTCATTTTTTCTTTATTATCTAATTATCAAAAGCATTACTTCAAATTCTAAAAGTGTTGGATTGATTCTCCAAGGACCAAAATTGTTTTTTTTTTTTTCAATTTCACATATTCTTTTTAAGAGATTTTGATGATGTCAACAATTTCTACAAATTCATCCTTGTGAGAATTCTTCAATGTTACATAAATAAATCACATTCGTTCATTATAATCTCTTTCTCTCTCTCTCTCTCTCTCTCTCTCTCACACACACACACACACATACATGCAATTATTTTTTTGTATTTGGTATATTTCAAGATGTGTATTTGTCAATCCCATCTTTATATTCATTATTGTTCTCATTTTCATGAGGTAAATGTGTGTATTTATGACTCCCATTCTCATATGAATGAAGGCTATGTGAAGGAATAAAATTGCTATGTTTTTTTCATAAAAGTTAGATGGAAGATAAAAATATGCATTTTTTACAAATGCATACCGCCATTTCTAATTGCGAATGAAGATGAAAGTTTGTAAATAAACACCTTCACTTCCATATCACTCACTCTCCTAATACATTATATAAAAACCCATAGTTATATTGGTAAGTACAAGATGCTTTATTGTCAATTGGGTTTAGTTTGGGTGGTTAAGAGGAGAGATTATTATCCTCCTCATCCAAATTCAAATCCTACTTATAACATGTTTTCTCCTCATGGTTCCATTGGGCTTGACAAGGTATTAACAATCTCACTCTTGTCCTAGAGGGTGGAATGTGATATTTAAAACATTTTTCATTTGGGTGTAACTCAAGTAATTGTAAAAAAAATTTATTACCCTTCGTACCCAGGTTCAAATCCCACTTTTTGATATGACGTGTTTTTTTTTGGTGAACAATTGTTAATGAGTTATATATAATTTATTGATAAGTTGTTAAATTAACATTACACCCTAAAAAATCTAAAATTTACTCTAATTATCATCCTCAAAATAGGAAAATACAAAACATTCCATTATGTTTTCATATCATATGAAACAATATTCTTTGAATATTTTTTAGTAAACAAACAACAACAACAACACCAACACCAACAACAACACCAACACCAACACCAACACCAACACTTTATTTTTAAGTTCACGACCAAGCAAGACAACAAATTGGTGTATGAGACCCCCTTGTTTGTGGGACAAGGAACCCCCTCTGTACAATGAAAGAGGAAGACACTAGACCATGTCTCGTTATCTAACTATTTTTACATCGTATCATGATGTGTCTTTGTTACTACATGTCCCATGGGTTTAAATTATGAAACACAAAAGACGTTTAAGAAATTGATTGAAGTTGATTGTAATAATGAGCACCTCCCCCCCCCAAAAAAAGTTATGTAGACAATAAAATTTGTGTCTTTGTGTGTTTCCCCTACATGTATTAGTGGGGGGACAAGTTATGTACAAAATACTATTTGTGTCTTTGTTGGTATAAGTGTTAATGTGTTTATTTGTGCAACACAAAAGATAAGAAAATTGATTGAAGTTGATCGTAATGACAAACACTTTAATAAAAAAAAGTTAATTGTAGTGATGAGCATTCATTGTATTTGTTTAACGCTATTTTTATCATGTGTTGAGAGGGATCAAATCCCTCCATTTTCAAACCTCTCTTTGTTGGAGATACTTCACACACACCTAGGATTTCTTTTTCCTAAGGTTTTCCCTATGTTTATTAGTCATTATCTAGTCTCCTACATTTTAGGGAGAATATTCATTTTCCTAAATTCTAGGGGAACATTCTCTTCAATTCACACTTCAATTGGATCAGTTGAGTGGAGCCTTGATGCCACATTGCTTCCATCACCATGAAGCATTGGGATCATTACTGCTAATGCACATTTTCCTTGGGATTATCACCAGAGTGGTGCATTGCTGATGCTTTTAGTTAGTTAACTATGGGCTGAGAGGCTAGTTGACTTAGACTAGGTGGCAATTAACTCCCATAACTGTTGGTGTGTGTCCATATCACTCTAGACCACCACTATGGTGCATTGGCTTCTCTTCCAGTGTGCATTAGTTGAATTATACATATTGTATGAGGTATAAATTATCATTCATTCATTTAGTTAACACAATTCTTTGATTCTCTCTCTCTCTCTCATTTTCGTCTTTTCTCATTTTTTTGCAAACTGTGTATGTCCTTTACTATTTAGATTTTATTTGTGTAGGTTCATCCACATTTACATGGTATTAGAGCCGATGTATTTCTAGGAAAAATACGCACCTGACTCTTTTTGCAGGTACCGAAGATTAAATACAGTGAGAAAATGGAATTTCCAAAAGAATTGATTCTTACACCGTACCATTTCTTTGCATGGAAGAAAAAGATGGAATTGCATCTTCAAAGCAAGGGATTATACATGTTAACCATGGGAACAAAGACCAAACCCACATCGGCCATAAAAAAATCCAAGTATATGAATCAGATGGATGAAGCATATGGAACTATTTGCAGTCTCATTTCTCCTGAACTCCTCTTTCACATATCCTCTTGTAAAACCCCCAATGAAGTTTGGACCACCATGGAAGGAATTTTTGGAAAACAGGATGAGATGAGGGGACATATGCTCGAGGTAGAATTGCTCACTTTGGATCCAAAAATCTTCGACAATCTCTAATATTTTTTTACCAAATATAAGTATTTGTTGTCACAACTCAAGGCTTCCAGGGTTGATAAAACTAAGGAGGAGAAAAAAATGGTTCTTACTGTTGTAGGAAAATCTCCCTGCGGATAGGTAGATTGCCTCAAAGAGATAGACCCTAACTCTAAGATAGAAAGTGCTTAATGTGGACACTGATTTCTTTTCAAATCTATACAAACTAATACATGAGAAGGAAGGAGAATAGAAGTACCTCTTTATCGACGTTTGTCCCTGCACGCTCCGAGTTGAGCTCCAAACTCTCGCTCCTCGACGAGTCCTGTAGACAAAAAATGTACAACCACTTCCTACTCTATTGATATTAGCTTGAAAACAGATCTGTCTATCAACGATAAGTTTATGTAAGATCAGACACAAACTAGAAAGAAACAGGCCAAGCGTGTCATATTAATGAGAATAACAACAACAATACTTACAATCGTAGATGCGAATGCAACAGCTTCGTCAAGTCCCCTTCGTCTAACCCTTGCTTGAAAGATCCACAACCTGGATGATAGCAACTTCATTGATCACTCTCCTTTAGCTGACTGTGTGTTTCCTATAACCAAGAATTCGAATGCAATTGACTTCCAAACTTGAAAGATCCTTCCCTTATTCTCCTCAACGAGCCAACCACTGCCCAGATTAGATAGCGCTCCCTCAAAAGGGGCATTAGGGTGCTATAGCGCTCCCTAGGAAGCTTGAGGGGGGCACCAGCGCTCCAAGGATGGATAGAACTCCTTCAGAGGGGCAGTTGGGTGTTATAACGCTCCCTAAGACCTTATAGGGGAGCGCCAATGCTCCTAAGGCTGATACAGAGGAGCGCTCACCTTCAAAACCTTTGTTTAAGAGCTCTTTCTAGGTGATAAGAGTCCCTTGACTTTAGTTAATCATTCTCCTTCCTCCAAATCAAGTGTTCGAGTTATTCTAGATGTCTCCTTGGTGTCGTCATCATGGAAGTATGCTTCGTTTCATGTTTGTGACACTTGTGAATGACATGCGACACTTGAGACAGTCGAGAAGATCATGCAGCACTTATGACACTTATCGAAGTGAGCAATATTGAGGTGTAACAGATTGCCCCCCAAAGTATGAAGTTAGAAGATGCGAACTGATAACTGAAATGCTTTGTAGACTTTCAAGCAAGGGTATAGACTCAGAGAACCTGACGGAAGCTGCACACAAAAATCCAACAAATATCATGACATATTTCAAAACCCAAGGCAGACATACCTATGCTTGGGTGATCAAGACTTGCAAGATATGGCCACCATAAAATACACTGCGGATCCATAATTGTATTGATGAAAGAGGTATAGCCACCGAGGATACAATGTGGATCTATACTCTGATGACCTGGACTGATCGTAGCCACGACAAATACATAGTGGATCTAAGATATGACAAGACATAGCCATGACCAATACAATGTGGATCCTGTCTCTTATAGACATAGCCATGACCAATACAATGTGGATCTATGTAACAGTGTATACATCATTTGTCCAAGAGAAACTCCTTCGCAGCCTGGACAAAGCATATATCAAAGTGATCACTCAACCCAGGGTCTTCTTACCGATCCCAATGTGGTACGATTCTAACCATGTGAATAGATTTCCTGATGTCAAACATGGTAGAAACCACTTGATTACCAGTCAATGGTGTGAACCGTTAACAAGTGCGAGGGAGATCACCATTAATGTCAATGATTCCCAAGGTACCCTAGTACATTCCAACAAATGTGAATGGATGAACTAGAGTCAAACATCCATGGAATCATCCAATCATAGGTCAATGATGTAAACCTACTGTTGAATGTGAGGAGGCCTGCCATTGAGGCATGCAGGTCCCAAAGTACTAACTGGTTTCTAAGCCTAATTCATGGATAATGTGATGAGGTTGACAGGAATAAGATCGTCGAAGGAGGGCCTTGATGTATCCCCCATCAATGACACGAAACAAACATAGAGATGTAGTTGGTGGATCAAAAGGACATGGATTGACACAGGTTTTGAGGCAAGATATTTGGGATGGTTGACTCTAGAGGTGGATACTTCCCTTGAACACTGAGGCACAACAGCAGAAACATGACATGGACCAAAACTTGATGATGCAGTGGATGTAGTGACTTACGTCAGGTGACCCAAAGGAGTGAAAGAAACTCAAAGGATTGGCTTAGTGCAGAGGTTCAGTGGGTTATAATGTGTGCATATGACAAAGTGTCATGTTCAAGGGCGACTCTAAGAATTACTTGATAATGTTCTCAAGAGACTGCTTGGCTTGCTTCTTTCAATTTTTCCCCCATCCAGATAGACGAGTACCTCTTTTTGATTTAATGAGCTCGAGGAGGATAACACATGCTCAATATAACTCACCTTCGGTAAGTTCCTCTTCCTTTGTTTAACGAACTGGAAGAAGTAAGGGTTCAATCCCGTATGGGCCTATCGATGTGTGCTTTAGCGAGTCCAAAGACAGAAAACTAAAAGGTTTTTCAGGATTATAGAGTTTGGAAAAACACTTAAAAGACAACTCTCTCAGTTCCTTTTTCATATAGTAGTCTAACGAGACCGAAAAAGAGATAAACTATCGCTCGAAATATGCCCTTTCAAAACTTTTAACGAGTGTGAAAGGAAGCAAGGTCACTCGACAATCTTTTCATATTTAGAGAGTCTGAAAAGAGTTTAAAGATGACTCCAGGGGGGTTCCTTTTTCGTGTGTCCATGCGGGTCCGAAAAAGAGATAAAAGTTTACCCGGTGCGTTCTCATGTTTTCGAGCTTGAGAACAAACCAAGACTATGCTCATGAGTGTGACAAGGTAAATAACCCATCAGAACTGCTAGGAAACCTACGATATCAAAACTACAAACCAGAGGTTTAGTGAAGCCATTATATTGTTAGAGAAACCCATAAATGACTATACCTTATAAAAAATGGAAATTTATAAATAGCAACACAATGAAAATTCCATTTACCATTTCATTTTGCATAAGGATTTTGGAGTAGTGGAGATTCTCATTTCGGAGGTGGATCTTGTTTCGCTCGCTACCGGAGCTACGGTTGACCGTTTCTCTTGCCGTTCGGACCAAGTAGTTATTCATCTCTCCTTCTTTCAATTACATGGTTTAATATTCATTTTCATAGCAACATTTAATTTTTTTTAAATGAAGCCCTAAGTTGCCCCAAAAAGATCAAATCAACCTCTTTTACAAGTGATGGGGAAAGGGCATTCTTTTTGCATAAACATTTTAGAAGGGGATGGCCATGATGCCAACGCCTTAATATCTAAGTGGAGGGGTCATTTTTGTCAAAGAACCCATGAAAAATTCTCACATATGCCCACGTAGCCATAGAGAAATCGTTTTCATTTTAAAACATTCTTATTGTTGTGTGATGGATATCGAATGTCTAAGAGAGGGTGTGATGATTGTAAAAGAGGGTGTGGTCTCTTTAAATAATGTGGGCATTAGGTTTCATGTTTTTTAGATTGCTTTTGAAAATTGCCGAAATTGCCAAAACGTTGAAATAATGAAATTCTTTATTCTTTTTGTTTTGTAGGTGATTTCGACGACCATGATCGAGTGGAAAGAATGAGAGCATGAGATTGATGACTTGGATGCCTTGCAGATTCCTCGCACACGAGCCGTATTGCGAGCTTGTGGCTTACTAAATTTCTTCAAATTGCAAAAAATGAAGAAGGATACTTTGTTGCTCGAGCACATGATCGGCTTATGGGATGTTGCAGAGCAAGGATTCCAGATCGACACACAGCTTCTAACCATCGATTTAGAAGACATGTATTTCTTGACTGGCCTCTCAAAAAGAGGGGTTCCCATATCTTGTTCTGGGCAGAGGGCGCTACCTGAACAAGTGGGCGTGTATCTGGTACGTCACTGCGTTTCAGGAGCAAGACCGGTAGGGGGTAGAATCCCTATCAAGGATATCCGAGAGCTACCCCTCTGGTCCATTTTGTTTGCCATCACGAGTGTGACGGGCAATACTAGCGCGCATCTGGCATCAAGATCACAGGTGGCTTATGGTGTTCAGTGTTTGGAACCAACACTGTTCAACTGGAGTGCAAGGTTCCTTCGAAATGTGAAGGAACAAGTTTGACGGTGCAAGATGGGACATAAACAGTTTGGTTACGGCTCTTTTTTGGTCTCATTTTTCCTAGAGCGCATCCCCCAGATGCAGCCAGTGGACAAACAAGGATGGAGAGGTGGACTAGTCTGTCTCCGAGGCTAGTAACGGAGTCAGAGTTCCGTTTCACTGGCGATTTCTTTGCTTGGCTGAGATGGCAGTATCTTTGAATAGAAGACTTCCCGTATGTTGAGGTAGATTTCTGCGGGAGCATGGATTTGATTTTACCCGTGGGGGAAGACTGGGATGTGTCAGGTAAGAGACTGAGCCATACCTTGTCTACTTTTTTATTTTATTTTATTTTTTTTTTAATTTTTTAATGTATATGTATTTTTTTTGGGTACATAGAAGAGTTTTTAAAAGATGTATTGTTTTCAACATGCAGACAAGGGAGCAGTGTACTCGGCCGATATACCGATACTAGGACGTCGTGGGGGTGCTCCGGTTGTAGCAGATCCAGGAGTACCCGTGATAGGTCTCCGGGAGGTTGAAAGAAACCTCCCAGGCCTCACGATGGGCATTCCTCCTCTATGGAGGGGAGAAGTGCCTTTACATCTGCAAAGGCACACTGTGGGAGTGCCAGAGAATCTCAATTCTCTACTAAGACATGTAGTGCGTGCAGTGATATGTTACTTGCAGCACAATGTAGTGTAGGGAGATTAGAGTCTCTCTGGTGATCATATTTTTGTATGCCTTGTCAGGAGATGTTGTAGGGGTTTAAAGACCCAACATTTTTCTCTTCTACATACTTTTTTGATGTAATCAAAGCATTTCAGTCACGCCATATATATATATATATATATATACAGTTTCAATTTTTTACAGTGCCAATGATTTGTACATGATGATGTATGTGATGTGTTTTAAGTTACATGTGATGTACAATTTTTCTTTCCTTAAATCTTATATGTGGGAAAGATACCGATCCATGATGTAATTAGCTAACGAATCCGAAACACTGTTGAGTTCTCTTGGAATGTGTCTATATTCAATGTAATTGAACATTCGTTCAAGACGATGAACTTGCAGGTGGAGACGTAGCAGGATAGGATTACGGATAACATAGATACGGTTGAGTTGATAGACCACAAGTTGGGAGTCTAAGTAAACAATGATATGAGAGATACCTAGGGAGGAGGCTTGGGTCAACAGTCCGATGACAACGTGATATTCTGCCATGTTATTGGTTGCTGGTCCTAAGCAGATACCTCTTGAACTCACCACCTCGTCAAATTGGTAAATAACCCATGCTGCTGAAGCAATGTTCCGGGTATGTCAACTAGCGCCATCCGCAAACCCAAAAAATATAGGAAAGGAAGACGTCATCTGTGAATGAAAACAAGAGCACAGTCATGAGTGGCAATGGTAAAGACTCGAGCACGTGAAAGAAATAGACACACCAAACTAAAATGCAATAATATACAAAGTACACATGCTGGGTAATCTAAGCATAGTACTTTTTAAGGTAAAGCCCGTTTCGGGGCTCTCCCAGGGAAATTCCATCATGATCTACTAACTCGTAGGCACCTCTGTGTAGAACATGCTTCACGATGTAAGGATCATGCCACAAAGGTTCTAACTTACCTGTCCCCAATTTGTCATGAGCTTGGTCGTAGACGAGGACCAAGTCTCCTTCTGCAAAAGTCTAAGGATGGACAGATTTGTCGTATTGACTTTTAATTCGTTTCTGATATGCCTCATTAATGAGAGTGGCATCACGACGTGTTTCTTCCAGCTTGGATAGATACAAGAATCATTCTTCTTCAACAGAAGTATGGGGTAGGAGTTGTACTTTGAGTTTGAGGGATGGAATCTCGCACTCAATTGGTAGAATGGCTTCAATGGCATACACCAACTGGAAAGGAGCAAATCCAGTTGCGGTTTTCACGAAAGTGCAATAAGCCCAGAGAGCGGAGAAAAGTTGTAGATGCCACGATGTCTTGTTTTCCCCTACCATGCATTGAATCATGGTTGTCAGGACTTTGTTGTGCCTCAACTTTTCCATTGGCCTGAGGATAGTAAGGGGATGAGTTTTCATGGAGAAAACCCAATTTGACATGCAGTTCGCTCATCATCTGGTTCTTGAAGTGTGCACCATGATCAGTGACAATGGCACGTGGTACACCAAAACGAGTTATGGTGTGGTTGAAAAGAAATAGAGTTGCAGTACGACCATCGTTCAGGAAGGCAGGCATAGCCTCACCCCATTTGGTAAAGTAGTCAATGAAGATGATTATAAAACTGTGCCCCCCAACTGAGGTAGGCTTACACTGCATGAAATCGATACCCCACTTAGCAAAGGGGATGATGGCGATAATGGGGTGCAACGCAGTAGGGTGGGTGCATGCATTCTTGTGAAAGACTTGGTAAGGTGGGCATTTTTTGACGGCTCTTTGAAAATCGAGGGCCAAAAGTAGCCAGCACGTAGGATTTTTTGGGCCGTGGCCATCCTAGAAAGGTGACCACCACAGGCGCCGAGGTGACAATCATTCAGAATGTGTTCAACCTGCTCGTGAACCAGACATCGTCAAAGGATGGTGTCAATACCATGGCGATGCAAGGTGTCATCGACAATGAGATAACGACGAGAATGGTGGTGAATACGTCGACGCTCTTCGTGAGAAATGTTAGGTTGAAAACGTTGGGTTTGAAGGTAAAGGAGGATGTCTCCGTACCAAGGATCAGAGGTGCTGATGAGGAAAAGAGATTCATCGGGGAGAGAATATCTAGGTTCGATGTCTTCATCGGCACGAGGGAGAGCACAGATGAGCTCTACAAACACCAGGGACATTTTGGCTTTGGACTTCGTAAATTCAAGATCGAATTCCTAAAGGATGATGATCCATTTGGAATATTTGCCCCCAAGTACTTGACGTGTCAAGACGTGGTACATGGGGTTGGAGTACGCGATCACCGTGGTGGTGCGTAATAAGATGTAATGGCGGAATCTCTGGATAGCGATGGCGACTGCCAGAGCCAGTTTCTCTACATGTGAATATCAGAGTTCGGGTCCAGATAGACTCTTGCTCAGGTAACAAATCACATGTTCTTCACTGTTGGGGTCCTCCTGAACTAACACCATCACAATAGTGGAAGTGGAGGTGGCCAAGTAAAGGATATAGTCCCTTGTATACTCCATAGGGT
>CBVK0100410529.1:0-12452 GCA_900067695.1 Picea abies | reverse complement strand
TATGTAATGCCTACTTATTATTTGGTAGGGGTCATATTTTCTGTGCTCAATATTTAATAACTTCACTTCTTCCAATGACTCGACCTCTACCTTAGAATGGACCAAATTTGATAAAGGAAATTTCCCAATATGAACAGGGAAATATGGCCATGCTTTTTTCTGAAGTGCTTTTATTTCCAATCCAACACCACCCTTGGATATCTGATGAGCTACTTCTCTGCATACCAATCGGTCTGGTAATAATTTCAGGACTGCATGAGAGGGAATGGAACAACCATAAACCCTAATATAGGAAAAATTTTCCTCAATAAACAAATCGGCAACTGATTTAAGACTTTCTATGACTGCATCAGAAATGCGAGGGGGTTCACATCCAAAAAATAATTTGTGCATAGGAATAATGACAAAATGACAAACCTCATAAAATGCCTCTTTAGCATTTTATTCCCAAAGGGATGAGTGGTATTTATGAACAGGCTCTGGGTAGGAAGTACTCCAACTCCAATTCATTAATGGAAAGGGGGTCATAAAATAGATTGCATCCATAATATATGCAGACATATAAAAAGACACCGGTTGGCCCTTTGACTTGGCTGCTTTGTAATTTAAAATTTCTTGCGTTAGATTATCCGACAAAATTTTATGCCAGTTAAAACCATTTCCTTCTGAAACTTCCTCTAATAAGGGTACCTAGTCTGCATGAAAGTGACAGGGATATTTTCTCCCGAAAAGCCTGCATCACATCATGGCTATATAAACCATATATTCGTTTAAGGAGGCTATAGCACAAATCCCATGAGTATCAGCCCTAAACTTTTCTTCAAACCTCGCCCATCCTCTAATCATGTTGGGATAAGTTTGGTCTACCTCAATACATTCCTTTCTCTGAAACTCAGTTAAAAATTCAGCATTAAAGGTATGTTTATGATTTGGGGAGAGTTTATACATTACTTGAATGTGCTCAGGCCTGAATGAGCCGACAATAGCTCCTTGCTCGTTCTGAATGCTCCTTGTTGGGAAATCTACCTTATCGAGAGCCCAACCGATCATATTAGTATATGCCACCAACCTTGGACGCACAACAACCTTATGAAGCTCAGACTCAACAATGTCCCGGAGATGATTTTCAGAATCAGGGTCAGCATGCTTTAGCTCGTACTCCAACAATTTAGAAATTTGAGTCCATGATTTGATGGAGTGTATGGAATGTGGAGTAGTATCAAAGATAATATCACCTTCCTATGTGTCTTCATTTTTCTTCAGTGCCTTTTTAGGTGCCATGGCTCTGCGTGTGACTTGAAAACCTGTCATAGAAAGTGGATGAATAAGCTCAGCTTAAAATGAAAATACAGACGTTCAAACTTTTACTTAGAATATATTTTGAAAATGACGAGATTTGCACAACTTCCACGAATTTAAATCTCTTAATGCAGAAGATATTTTCGGAGATATGCATTTAATGTCCGTACTTAGGCGCTCTCGGCTTTTCAAATAAAACGAGAAACTTACTTAATCGGAAAACGAAGCATTAATGAAAACTTAAGGAAAGATTAAATTTAAACCTGTTTTAGAAAGAGGATTTATTAGTGTTAATTATGGATTAAATCTGAAAACATTACTTTTCGAGGTTTCAGAATTCTTGATGTTGAAAGGTATGTCGTCGAAAAAAACCCGATCCCCAAAATCATGAAATCACAATGGCGTGTTTGTTTTAAACAGGACTTAACTTATCTTAATTAACTGAATAATCATGATTAGGGCCAAAACATAATTAGTTTAATCTAAGGTGATTTATGAATCAGGGTTACGGAAATCGATATTTCGGGAAACATGATAACAAGAGACGCACTCTCATAGAACCGCGAATCCCGAAATCGTGACATAATTATGTTAACCTTAAACCTTTCTTAGAAGAGACTAAACTAATTCATGTTTTAATTAAGATTTAAACATATCGGGAAATCGGGGATCGGGGTTTCATGATTCAATTTGCATCAATCATCTGTTTGCGGAAAACCCCGAATCCCGATTATTATTTAAAATTATAATCCATTTTAAATAATTTTTCAAAGAGCGCTGAAAAACTTATATTTTTGTAAACTTTTTTTCCGTTCGTTATCCAAAAATATTTGATAAAAAGGTATCATGAATTTAGAAATGATGAAATTCTTATTTTCAGAAAGTTGAAACCGGAAAAAATAAAAATCTAGGCCTTAAGAACGAAAAACTTAAGCTTTGTTTCAGCATAGGCTCCAACTAGGGACCTCGTCTCCTCGTGGAATGAGGAGAACATGTAGACTCATTGCCTTCATTGGGTAAATGGTGTCAAGGGTTTATCACTACCAAACTGTTAAAGGAGAGGAAAAAATGAGATTTTATAAAACCTTTGAAAAACCTTTCAAAACATCTTATTTGCTTGAAACTCAGTTGTAGTCTTCTTCATAATATTCTCCTTCCCGTTCTAAATTTAAGTTAGTATTAAGATGGTTAGAACAATCATAGGAAACTCAACATATTTTGTAAATTTCATCTTGCATCAATCGAAATAAGATTTATAATTTTTAATTGGGGAGCTCTATTTTGACTTAAGACGAATATCCAGTTTCGAAAAACTGATAACTAGAATAGAGTAAGAGATAAGTATGACAACCTTACAGACACCTCAGATATTGCTTCACTGCTAGTGGGCCTGTTCAGTACCCTAGTGAAGTTATCTGTCCTTTTTTACTGAATTTCCTTTCACCGCTTCGAGTGCTAATTATATATTTATACTCAGATATTACTTCACTGCCAGCAGGCCTGTTCAGTACCCCGGTGAAGTTATTTGTTTCTTTTATATTTAGACAAGGGAAATCATTTAAATGATTTTCCTTTCATCATCTGTGTGACTAGATGGGGGCAATCAAATATAAATTTCCTTTCACCATCTGTCTTATAGTTAGCTTATGCATACGAAGTGGGGGAAATCAGTGATACTTAAAATATCAAGGGTGGTTATCTGTATAAAAATTTATAATAGAGGTTTGTCAACCTATTTTGATTATTCTAGACCATTTTTTCTCAACTTTCAAAACTCCTCAGTCTATAGAGAAAGAGGGAAAGATTATTTTCAGGGGTTTTCTTTTGAGCAAGCTTAAATCCTCAGACAAACTATTAAGAAACCTAAGAGAGTCAGAATCAACCCAAACATAACCACTTTTAGTCAGAAAATAAGAACTATGAAGACTGGACTTATTGAATTCAATCATTTGTTGATTTTCAAGGTTAACACATAATCTCTCCTACTTTGATGAGAAAGCCCAAAAACGTGAAAGATAGGATCGAGGGTATAAAAGGAGATTTTCAACAATCTATAAGCCCTAAAACATTGGTTATGATTTCAAAAATAACTCTTTGGACTCATTTTTTCTTATTTTTATTTATTTTATATATATATATATATATATATATATTACAAATTGAGAATGGATTTTCTAAAAATGAAAAACCAAATAGTATATACAATGAGATCTTCTATAAATTAATTATTCCATATAATGCTTTAAAAAACACCCATTAATAGGGGCATTCAAGATCTTACCATCCAAATTTTCAAGCAGAAATGAATTTTTTCCATCAGAAGATGCTACCTTAAATGGTCCATACCAAATATGCTCAAATTTACCATTTTTTCCTGAATCTTCTTTTCGAGCATCCCACCTCAAAACCAGATCTCTGGGGAGAAAATTCTCGTCCTTGGCTTTACGATCAAATAATATCTTCATGTCATCCTGGTACTTTTGCAATTTTTCATCCACTACAGCCCTGTGCTGCTGAACTTCAATCAACTGATTTATCCTTCTTGTGAGAGGGTTTGGTTCTTCCTTCTCGTCTTGCCATAGTTTCATCACAGGAAGTGCTAGATTTATGGGCAACACTACATCTGTTCCATATACCATTTGAAAGGGAGAAGTATCGATAGACTTCTTTGTGCCTATCTGATTTGCCCATAGAGCATATTTTAAATGAAAATGACAAGATTTTTTATTTTCATTTAAGACTTTCTTGGTTATACTGATTAAGCTCTTGTTAGAGGATTCTGCCAGACCATTTCCTTGAGGATAGTATGTTGTGGAATGACCTAGCACAATATTATATTTCTATCAAAAGCTGACCATTTCCATAGACTTAAAAACCTGCACGTTGTCTGTGACTATCTTCCTAGGACAACCGAACCTAGACAAGATATTCTCTTCTAAGAAGTCTATAACAATTGAATCTGTGGCCTTCCTTGTTGGGATAGCTTACACCCATTTGGTGAAATAGTCTGTTGTGGTCAGGATCCATCTGTGTTGAGCACTTGAATGAGGATTAATTTCCCCTATAAATTCTAGTCCCCATTGATAAAAAGGAGCTTCTGTCTTGACTAGGACTAATGGCATCGCTGATAGTTTATGTTTTCCTGCAAAGAATTGGAAAGGGCTGCAAGCTCGTACCATAGCATTGACATCTGGGAAAATTTTAGGCTAGTAATAACCATCCCTCAGGATTTTATATGCCATATCCCTCCAAGCGTGGTTTCCTCCAAAAACTCCTTCGTGAAATTGACCTATAACTTCTTTTGTTTCTGATTCGATTAGAAAGACTAAAAGGAAACGAAGAGGGTCTTTCCAGTATAATCATTTTTGCGAAATACAGTATTTAACTGCATGCAGCTTTAGCGTTCTAGCTTTATATGGAGACAAGTCATCTGGACATTTCAAATTTAATAAGTATGTTACTATGTCCTTGTACCAATTCGACGATGCGAATTTCTCCTCGATCCTGTTTTCGACCATTTGGTCCTCAAGTTCATTCACGTCTACCCATTCTTATTCTTCCTGAGAATTGTTTATCCCAAGAGCCCTGAAATTGGATTCAACTAAAAGTTTAGCCAAACTCTGTCCTTTTACCAATTTGGTTGGTTTAGCCTCCAAGTCGAACTCTTGAATTTTTGCAAGCCATCTTCCTCTTTTACCATCATTGTCTGCTTGAACCAAGATATCTTTTACAGCACTAGTGGGTACATATGAAATCACTTTAGAATGTAAAACATAAGTTCTGAAAGGTTTCAATGCTTTTACCATAGCATACGCTTGCTTTTCCATTATATTATATTTAATTTTAGCATCTCGGAGACTTTTGCTAAACAAGGCTATCGGTTGCTCAAAACCTTCTTCATTCTTCTGAAGGAGTACAACAACAAGCGTGTGTTCAGAGGCAAATGAAAAAATAAGAAAATCTTTGAGATAATTTGGGCTCACTAGTACTGCTGCCTCACTTATAACCTTCTTAATGTGGGCAAAAGATGCCTTAGCCTCTGCTTTCCATTTTACTTCACTGTTTTTTCTAAGCATATCTGTAATCAATTTAACAATTTCAACGAAGTTAGGAATAAATCTTCTCAAGAAATTTATTTTTCCTACAAATGATTAAATTTCTTTCACATTCCTAGGAATATCTATTGTATCTATAGTCTCTACTCTTTTAGGGTCAATCCTGATTCCATTTCGGGATACGATGTGACCCAACAACTTGCCTTCTTTCATAGCGAAATGAGACTTTTTAGGATTTAAGGATAGACCAAAACTGCGACATTTTTCAAATGTTTGTTTGAGATGAATCATATCGTCTTCATCCGATTTAGAAAAAACAGTAAGATCATCCAAATGGATGAATACAAACTTTTCCCGTTTTCCAACGAAAGTAATATCCATCGCTTGTTGAAAAGTAACCCCTACATTTATTAGTCCAAACGACATTTTATCATACATAAACGTGCCCCAAGGAGTGGTAAATGTGGTTTTTTCTTTGTCAAGATCACTAACAACAATCTGATTATAACCTAAAAATCCATCAATCATTGACATTCTATTAGACCCTACCACTTTTTCAAGAACATGGTCCATTTTAGGTAGAGGATAATTATCTTTAAGAGAAGATTTATTAAGATTCCTAAAATCAACACATAATCTGATTTCTCCATTTTTCTTTCTAACTGGGACCAGATTAGCTACCCAATCAAAATATCTTAGGGATACAATTATCTTAGCGTCAAGAAGTTTTTTGACTTCTCGTTTGATAACAGGTAATAAAATAGGGTTAAATTGTTGGAGTTTTTGTTTAAAAGGTTTGACACCTAGTTTGAGAGATATTTTATGTTCAATCACAGAAGTGTCATATGTTTTCAGTTCTTCGTACGACCATGCGAAAACATCTTTATATTTTCTTAACAACTCTGTGTATTTATTTTTGTTTGCTATTGATAAATATTTGGATAGTTTAACCATTCGGGGGTTTTCTTCAGTTCCTATATTACAATCTTCAACCTCCTCTGGTTGGGGTTGTAGAGTAGTTTTAGAAGGGATATCATATTTATTAAAAAGTCTTTCGAAAGGGATTAGACCCTTGGGGATTTGGTTGTTCTTGAGAACAAGAATTCGGTGGTTAGCAATTTTATCGTGAAATTCTTTAGAATCCTCCCCTTCTTGCATGATCCAAATAGGATCATTTTGATTTTCTTGATCGGTATGCGTTTATGCAAATTCATCTAATGATTCTAGAAACTTTCAAAGCTTATCATCATCTTCAAAAACCTACCAATGTTGTATGTTATTTGGTATTGAAGGGGAATGTCTCATTTGTATATGATATTTTAAATTAAAAGAAGTTGGGGGTGTGAAAGTGGATGCAGCTTTGGCTAAAGCATCGACCCGTTGTTTCTTGGATCTTGGGACGAAATGAAAATTCACATATGTGAAGAAGTTCTTGATTAAATCCCAGACACAATTCCTATAGGAACGTAATCTAGGATGCTTAGCCAGATACTGCCAATTCACCTGTTTTATAATTAACTCTGTGTCACCAAAGAATTCGAGTTTCTTAATTTTCATCCTTCTAGCAACTTCTAATCCTATCACTAAAGCTTCATACTCACATACATTGTTTGTACAATCTACATTCCACTGGAGCCTATATGAAAAAGGAATAACAAATTGATCATCGGGAGCCATAAGAAGTGCTCCTGCCCCTGCTCCAAGATAGGAGGAAGCACCATCAAAATACATTTTCCATACACCAGTACTATATACATTTTTCTCTATTTCTTTTTTTTGAATTTTTTCTTCTATACATTTATCGTCTACATCTCCTTCAAAATCGTCATCTAAAGATAATATACAATTCCCTAAATCTTGGTCGGCAATATAAACTATATGATTGTTAGTGTTTTTGGGGTCACCTACAGTAAATGCTAACCTAGTATCTCTATAAAGACGAGTGAATTGGCCTCCAAAAACTGGAATTGTAGCATATGTTATATCTAGTTGGAGAAATCCTCCAAGCTTGGCACCCCATGATCTAGATAATAACATACCATACTTTGGGGGAATGTCAGTGACTACTACATCCATAAGAATACTTTTAGCAGGTATTTGAGCCAAACCTACCACTAGGTCTTTAATCATACCTATGCATTTTACCTTCCTCAAATCGAAAGAATATAAATCACCATAGGGTCTTGTGATTTTGAGACCAAGTTTTTCCATTATTGCCTTTGGAATAACATTGTGGGAAGCTGCAGAATCCAACATATAGTTATGGAGAAGGTGGTCAAACAGGGTTAATGTAATATAAAAAGGAGCCACGGTGTCTCTTGCACCTTCGACATGTGGAACGAAGACTAAGATAGGTTTGTCATCCTCTAAGTTGATGGCGTCGACCTGGCTTTCATATTCGGAAAAAATAATCATTTTGGTGATTTGTTTTCTATATACGGGATTCTTAGCTAACTCAACAAGGGGAATAGGAATTTTGATTTTATTAATTTCGTTTTCCAAATTGAGGTTTCCTACAGCCTTGTCATTTTCGATATTCAAGGCTTCCATACCTTTCTTCTCAGTTTTACGTTGAGATGTGACTTTGTTTTCTTTTATAGGAGCTTGTGTCTTCACAGGAAGTGTTTCTACTGGTTCTGACTGTACAGGTTGCGTATTAGCTGTGATTCTTTTTGCAAACTATTTATCTTCAACCTTTGGAATTACCTCATCAGTTTCATTTCTTGGCAAATTCTTTTTTGTCGGAACATTTGGGATATTTTTATTTCTTGGTCTCAAATTATATTTTCCCTGTAGTTCAGCAATGATATCATCTGCAATATTTTGATATGTGAAATCATCAGTCATATTATTGCTAACCTGTTCTTCCGATGTACTTTCTTTACTTAAATATTCTTTGTAATCTTGTCTTGATAAATAAGGGGATTTATTATCATCACCAAGGTTACTAATATCTTCATCGATTTCTTCAAAATCTCCTAAATCTTCCTCTCCGATGTAGTTTTCACTTTTAAAGGGTGTTTGAATTTTTTGATCTTCATTTTTAATTATTTTCTGTGGTCCCTGAGGTTCAGGATTTCTTCGAAAATCTTTTCTGGGGAAATTATCTCTTTTTGATTTCTCTAGTTCCATTTTGAAATCTTGTTTGAAAGTTCTCGAATGACCCTAGCCATCTCTTCTATTCTATCTCCTGAGGATTTTCATGACCCTGAAGATCCACCTTGCTCTTTAAATTTTCTATTTTCTTTGTTTCCAGTTTCAATCTTTTCTTTAAGTTTCCCTGATGCCATCATATTTGATTCAATCTCGAGTGCATCATCCTACATTTTTGTGAGATCTATTGATCTCCTTTCTCTCAATAATAAATAAAAATCGGGGTCAAAAGCGCCAGCAAAAGTCACTTTTGCTGCAGGTTGTGAAGGTTTAACCTCAACTAGAATTTTATTGTACAACTTATTGAATCTCTGTGTGAATTCTAGGACTGATTCAAAGTTTTTCTTTCTAAGGGATTCGAATTCAGTTAAGTAGTAGAGGTGATCCTTCCTCTCTCCCCATTGTCTAATAAATGCACTTTCAAGTTCTTCATAGGATCTTAAAGATCCAGCTGCTAGGGATCAAAACCAGGTCCTCACCTGTCCCTCGAAAGTTTGAACCAGGAGTCTAGAATAAACATCTTCATGTTCTATTCCAAGTATGTCAGTGAATTGATCAAAAAAGTTTATATGTTCTTGGGCAGTCAAATCACCCTCCCCTGTAAATTTTGGAAGGCTTTTCATATAATTCTTGGGGAGATCATGAAGAGGAACAGGAAGAACAAGGGGAGCATATCTAGCAACCACTTTAGAGAAAATCCCACGAAGCAGTACTTGACCACCTCCAAGGGCACCACCTCCAGCTCTAGCACCTCCTTGTGCAGCCATGGTTAGATTTGGGACTAAAGTTTGGAAAGTGTGAAGAGAAGATTCTCGAAAATATGGAGAAGAAACTTCAGGAAATGAGAAAGTATCAAATGAGGGGGGAAGTGAAAGTGATATTTCAAGATTTTCTGATGAGTTTGTTTGTGTAAAGTCAGCTTGATCTATAGTATATGTGGACAAAAAGACTTGTTTAAGTGATTTTCATGATTTTAAAATTTTTTCCGGATCGGAGATTGGCGATGTATGCTTGCTATCTAGGTTTTTTCTGGTGTTCTTTCAGCTACTAGCCAGTTTAATTATTGTGGAGTCACCAAGTGAAAAATAATAGCCTTAGAAGGTTTTATGTTCTTGTTCACTATCAACAACAGAAAAATGCCAATGTCGTTCTTCCCAGGGAAAAGATTTGTTTCTTCGTTCCTCAGCAACGACGCCAAAAAGATGTTGTTCCTGAGTTTATGTTTTAAGGCTATAAAACATACCGTCAAGTCATCCGTAAATGATTTAAAGAAATGGTTTGGGAATAAGGAATCAAATAAAGATCAGAGCAGATTCAGTTTCTCAACTGCCTCTGTCTTGCTTCCTATTGTTCTTGGATGCTAATGTCTCGCTCAATAGCAGCCCATGATATTTCCAACTCAACCCAGTTAGTTGTTGTTTGTAAAATAGTATTAAATAAACTCAAGGAAATACTGGTTTGATCCTGAAGGCCTGGTTCAACATTGGGTTTTCTACTACTAGGGACAGTCATGGATGATAAAACTTTATTTGTTTGTAAAAGGGTTTCAATCAATTTGTTACTTCAAATTTTCCAGAGATGAGAACAATAAAAACAATTTTAAAATTCAAAACAGTAATGTGAACACATTCAAGGCCATTTCATGGATTTGTAACAGTTTCGGGAATCGTAAAATAACAAATAAACACTACAGAGAAATATGAGGTTTTAATCAAGAAATAATCTCATATTTCAATAGAAAATGATGAAAGAAAAAATGAAGTTTCTAACAAGAGTTAAGTATTAAGGAACAACAAGTTTTACAAGTCTTAAAATTACTAAATAAATTTAAGAGGAAAGAATGTAAACCATTTAACATCCAAACCAATCTAAAATATAAAACAATGATGTATATAACTTCAAATTGATTACTCGTTAGAATAACATTGAAAGGAAAAATTCAACCAAGTTTAATAAACAGGGTGAAGACACATAGTTACAAATTTGCAAAGTTTAATAAACAGGGTGAAGACACATAGTTACAAATTTGCAGGATCCAGAATCTTGTTTGTGATCTATATTCTGATGTATTTGAAAAATGATATTACAAAATGGCTCTTTCCAAAATTTCTGAAGCCTTTTCTCAGCCTTTAGAAACTATATTTATACATTTTCATCAAAGTTTCTCGTTCGTGACTAACCAACTCCCTAATATTATAGTTACATAAAAATAATGTCAATCGTTTACAATTTCTTTTTGATATCTAATAAATAAAACATTTAAAAAAGGGTTTTAAACTTGCATTGACTAACTTCCTTTTTCCACATCAATACACTGAACGCGTTTCCCTAAAAACTTCACAAAGATCCTGGGAGCATCGGGCATCTCATTTGCTTCAAATGAGAAAAATCTCTTCTGCAATTCGGGCAACCAAATTTCTATCATTCTCTCTGTGAATTTAATAGTTTTAAACTTTAGACTTGAAGTCACCATCCACTTGTTGATCTCTGTGATGTTGATCGATTTAATGTTTGAAATATCTTCTTTCTTTTCCTCCATCTCTTCTCTAAACCTCAGTTGGTGCTTGGCAATATTGATTTCGCCTAACAATCCAGAACAATCATCTGTTCTGATATTCAATGAATCTCTTTCAAAGAGATCAAAGATTCCCTGGAAATACTCATTAACTTCTCTTGTGATTCATTTATATTCGGCCAGTTTTTCTTCCCACACTTTTATCATTACGTCCCCTTTAACCTGTTCAGAAATAGATAATTTATGAGTCTTTCCAATTTCTTCCTTTGATGAGAAAGCCACTTCCTTATGAAAAGTTGTTCTAGCTGCTTTCGCCTCCCTTTCTTTCTGGAACACATTCTCCAAAGACTTATTTGATTCCTAAAAATAATTCTGGATTATTTCCAAATTCAAGAACACTTTATGTTGTTCCTCCTCTATTCTTACATATATCTCCAATGTCTGTATCCTGAAATTTTCAAGTTCTACTACCTGGTTAGTAATAGAAACAATCTTATCTTACAAATGTTTGTTCTCTTCTCCCAGCTTTTGAACCTGTTCCTGTGTGACCTATATTAAGTGTTTTTCCTCATCCAAGTCTTTATTCAATTTCTGGATTTCTTGCATATCCTTTAGTCTAGCTTGTTCTAGACCCTTCTGTATTCCCCAACTAATATTTATTTCATTTTCTTTTAGTTTGTCTTGCAATTGGATTATTTTTTGGTCTTTCTGTTCAAGCATAGTTGTTAAATTTCCAACAGAATACATGTTTGTTGATGCTATAGCACCCATTGTACCTTCTAATTCTATATAAAAATCTCCATCCTTGATTTTCTACCCATCTATAATAACTCTATGTTTTTTTATCGTTCCTTCTCCTCTTGGATGAATTTCCTGTTTCAAGACTGCTCTTTGCTTTTTACTGAAAAGGTAGTCTAATGGGGGGATTTCATCTCTTGAAATCATCTCTAGATCACTGACATATAAAACTCCTTCATGGGGGGTTTTGAAAGTTCACTGTAATGGAGTTAAAGAGGTGATAGGACTACCAAGTTCTTTTGAAACTGTTCCTCCTATCTTTTCTGGAACATTTTTCATGATTTCTGGAATTGTTTCTGGCTCTTTTCCCTTGTCCATTCCCAATTCTTTTGTTTGAGAACCCTCCACATCTTGGGAGGGTATATCACTATCCTTCAACTTACCTTTGTCATTTTATTTACCCTGAGTATTAGTTTCAAACCCTGAAGGGGTTACTTCCTATTCCGACGATGGGGTCGAAATTTCACCCTGTAAAATCTTAGGTAGGTAGCTTCGCCTATGGCTTTGAAAAGATGCAAACCCAGCCTGTGAATTAGGTGGCAAGGCCTGGAATCTATTCAACACTTATTCATAAGACTTAACATCTTTAAATATATCATCATAAACAGAAACTTCATGTTCATATGCCTTTA
>CBVK0100410528.1:0-12452 GCA_900067695.1 Picea abies | reverse complement strand
ACTTAGTGAGTTTTTAGAAAGTTTTTAGATGAAATTGTTTTGTGAGGCTGGGGGTGGAAACCAACCTCGTTTGATTAAACAGTGGGAGTGGATAGACTGATTAGGAAAAGATGGGGTGTTTCAGAATCCCTTGAGAGGAAACCTACTTCGACCTCCACGTTTCAAGAAGAGACTATGTGAGTGCGAAAGTGCTTTTTGTGTGTGAGTGACAAGTGTACCAAATTTTAGTTATTTAGATGTCACCTTGCAGCATGTGGACATCGCTTGGTCCTTTATAAGAGTTTGATTACCTAAATTAACTAGATGCCATTGGTACAACCTTGCGGAATTTAAAAAGCCCTAGAGAACTAACATGTGGACATTGTGGTCCGTTACTGTCCTTTAACTCCCTATGTGTGAGTTTAATCTTAGAAAAAGCAGGAAACTATCCTAGATTGAACATGTGGGCATGTGTGGGCCCGTTACAAACTTTTAAACTCTCCTAGTTTTCTGATCTAAGAAAGTAAAAAATTCAAACACTATTCTAGCTTTGTTGACGTGTGGGCATGTATGGGCCCGTTACAAGAATGCGTTTGAGAAAATGAAACTAAGAGGGGTCTCTTTAAAAAGAGCCGTTGTCCTCTCCTAAAATTTTTGAATTTTTTAAGGGAGATGAGGTCGTTTTCGCAATCTAGTTCTGATTCTCAAGGTCGCCTGTGGGCGCGAGAGAAGAGCATACTTAAGATTGTTTACTTGCGACTTCTGGTCCCGAATGTGATTGTTTAGATGTGATTTAGTATTTTGATGTTCAACTTAGATTTATGAATCAAAACAGGCCATCCACGTGGCTGAAAGCAAAATAAGGAAAAATGATTTTAATCCTCCTAAGTGCCTATGTTCGACTATCCCCTTTATAAGTTGAGGGGCCTAAGTTGTGCAGTGTTTAGAGCGTGCATTACATCAGTGTTTGAAAAGGAAAATCACATCAAAAAACTTTTACAATGCAAAATTTTTAGTCAAATGCGCGGCTGTTAGCCTGGACAGGCGCGCGTGTGTGCGCTTGGCAGAGCGCGTATGCACGTCTGTGGGGTGTCGTACCCGCGCGTTTGAGAAGAAAGGCCGGTTCTCTCGATTCTGCGGTGAATCGGCTGATTGATAGGTCGGCGAAAGCCGGTTTGAATCCCTGCAAGTCAAAAACGATAAGAGGAAAGCTAATCGAACCCAATTGAAAGAGGATTTAATACCTTAAATCCCCAGTATGGTCGCCAGTCTGTTCGTGCTCGAATCTTCACCGGGTGAGCAAGAATGGGAGCACTAGCATGCCCTGTCGGGCTCAGCAGGGCAGAACAGGTTCGCTGTGGATCAAAATGGGTTAACAAAGAACAGAAAACCGAACGAAATAAAATCTATCTAAGAGTTGAAAAGCAAATAACATCATAACAATAAACAAAACTTCAAACGTGAGACAGGGGAGTTCCCAGTGGTTTCAAGGCTTGATCTATTAACAAAAACCAAAGCACACGCTGTAGAAATGGATAATGGTTCCTCTTCCCTCCAGCGGAAGGTCCTTCGGGAATCCTCAACTGAATGCCTTCCTTACAAAATGAACAGTGCAGAAATAGATGGTGAGAGAACTCGGTATTACACAGCTGATGAACTGGTGATCCAAGACTAGGCTTAGAAGCATCTGTGCAGCGTAACTCTACTCTGAATTCCCTGCCGAAACAATGAGCCTTCGCTGCCTTTTATAGCCATTTCCAGGCGGTCGTGTAACTAGTTCCCGGTGTAGACACAGGCTAGTTTAGGGTTCGCTTAAGCCATAAATTCGTCGTATTTTGCAGAACCGACCCTGATCAGAGGGTCAAATCGCCTTGGGGGCCAGTCCATAAGCGGTCGGGAGGCCGACTTAGGCCATTAATGCACCGAATTAGCAAATGCGCGGCTTTTCATGTGGACAGTCGCGCGTCGGGCGCATTGAGCGCGCACAACACGTTTTAATCCCGCGCATACGCGCGCATCTCACTGCTATGAAGTATCCTTCAATTTCTGGCTATTTTGTGTAGTTTCTGACTCTTCTGGAATGCTGTGAATTTAATTCTGTGTCGTGAATGACTTCATTGCTGTTTTGATGATGTAGAGTTCTTGTTGCCATGTGCAGACGAAATTTCAGTGATAACAACAATATGAATGATGTTACCTTGATTTAATTTTGACAGTCTTTGACATCATGTGTATTGAGAAAGCCCACCTTTACCTTTTCATTTCAATTTATTTGTGTGCTATCAAATTATTTTTTGGGTATCACCTGTTTCGTGCCGATTTATTTCTGATTCTGCTTTGCAAATTACTCCTCCCGCTAGCTTGTAAGCGGCTAGAATCCTGCAAAAAGCAAATACGAACTTTATTCAAAATATGTCTAAAAATTATGAAAAGAAGAAAACAAAAATCCTAAAGGGAAATAAAAATGCATGTATATACAAACAAAAAATTATATTATATTATATTATATTTATTTTTTTATTTTTATTTTTATTTTTTTGAAAAATGGCAACTGCTATGTCATGTAATGTTTCAGATATCGCCCGTTGACAGGGGCGCTGAGGACTTCTCCGTCAATGTTTTCCAGCAGGAAAGAATTTTCTCCTACTGGAGTCGAAAATCTGAACGGTCCATACCATAGGTGGTCAAATTTACTATGCTTTGTTGCCTCTTCCCTTCTTGCATCCCATCTTAGCACCAAATCACCTAGAGAGAATTCTTGATCCTTCACTTTTCGGTCGAACAGTGCTTTCATGTCATCTTGGTACCACTGCATCTTTTCGTCAACCTCGGTTCTCTGCTGTTGGACCTCAATCAATTGATTTATTCTCCTGGTCACAGGATTGGGTTCTTCATTTTGGTCTTGCCACAGCTTCATTATCGGTAGCGCCAGGCTTATGGGTAGAATGGCATATGTCCCATAGACCATTTGAAAAGGTGAAACACCGATAGATCTTTTCGTGCTTATGCAGTTTTCCCACAATGCGTATTTTAAATGTACATGCCAAGACCTCTTGTTCTCATCCAATACCTTCTTGATAATGTTTACCAGGCTCTTATTTGACGACTTGGCCAACCTGTTCCCTTGGGGGTAGTATGCAGTGGAATGTCCAAGAATGATGTTGTATTTCTGACAAAAATTGATCATAGCCATAGACTTAAATGCTTGGGCGTTGTCAGTAACTATATTTCAGGGACAACTGAATCTCGACAAAATATTTTCCTCCAAGAAGTTGATTACCACCGAGTCTGTTACCTTCTTGGTTGGAATGGTTTCCACCCACTTAGTAAAATAATCCATGGCTTTTAAGATCCACCTATGCTGAGCACTGGAATGAGGATTGATCTCACCTATGAAGTCTAGACACCATTGTTGAAATGGAGCTTCAGTTTTGACTGGAACGAGTGGTAGTGTAGGGAGCTTATGTTTCCCAGCGAATATTTGACAAGGGTCGCACACGCGTACTTTGGCATTTACGTCTGAAAATAGTTTCGGCCAATAGTAGCCTGCTCTCAAGATCTTGTAGGCTGTGGCTCTCCATGCGTGGTGTCCTCCACAGATTCCTTCATGAAATTCCTCTGTAACCCGAGGAGTTTCTGACTCGACCAAACAGACTAGTAGGAACCCGAGTGGATCCTTCCAGTATAGCTGGTTTTCGGCGATGCAATATTTTACAGTGTGGAATTTTAAAGTTCTACATTTGGCTGATGATAGTCCATCTGGGCACTTCAGGTTCAACAAGTAGAACACAATGTCTTTATACCAGCCCGACGATATGAACTTTTCTTCAATCTTTCTTGGATCTGTCTGGTCATCCGACTCGTGCAGGTGGGTGTCTCCGTCTTCTTCTTGGAGGCAATTAATATCAAGGGCTCTAAGATTCGACTCAGCCAAGAGTATGGCCAGACCCTTCCCCTTTATTAGTTTAGTCGGCTTGACTTCCAGATCGAATTCTTGTATTTTAGCGAGCCATCGCCCTCTTTTTCCATCATTATCTGGCTGTACCAATATGTCCTTTACAGAACTAGTGGGTACATACGCTATTATCTTTGAATGTAGCACATAGGTTCTGAATTCTTTCAATGATTTTACCATTGCATATGCTTGTTTTTCCATTATGTTATATTTCAGTTCTACATCTCTAAGGCTTTTGTTGAAAAACTCTATCGGTTGTTCGAACCCCTCTTCATTTTTCTGCAAGAGTACCGTAGCGATGGTATGTTCAGAAGCAAAAGAGAAGATGAGAAAATTTTTCAGATAATCCGGACTTGCTAACACGGGTGCCTCGCTTATAACTTTTTTAATGTGCACGAAATATGCCCTGGCCTCGACCGTCCAGTTTACCCCACTGTCCTTCTTCAACATTACTGTAATCAATTTGACAATCTCAGCGAAATTGGGAATAAACCTTCACAGAAAATTTATCTTACCTAAGAATGATTGAATTTATTTTATATTTCTTGGGATAGTGATAGTATCTATCGCTTCAATCCTCTTAGGATCAATCCTGATTCCTTCCTTAGATACGACATGGCCTAGAAGCTTACCTTCCCGCATAGTGAAATGAGATTTCTTTGGATTCAGGGATAGACCAAACCTGCAACACTTTTCGAACTTCTGTCTGAGATGCATCAAATGTTCTTCATCAGTTTTAGAAAAAATCGTCAGATCATCAAGGTAAATGACTATGAACTTGTCCTTTTCTCCCATGAAAGAGATGTCCATAGATCGTTGGAAAGTGGCCCCTGCATTCATCAAACCAAAAGGCATTTTGTCATACATGAAAGTACCCCAGAGCGTGGTGAATGCAATTTTTTCCCTATCCTGTTCATTCATAGTGATATGATTATAACCGGAGAAGACATCTATCATTGACATTCGATTAGCTCCAACAACCTTTTCTAAAATGTGGTCCATGTTGGGCAGCGGGTAATTATCTTTGAGAGACGACTTGTTTAGGTTTCAGAAATCCACACATAGTCTGATTTCCCCGTTCTTTTTCTTGACTGGAACTAGGTTAGCTACCCAGTCCGAGTATCTCAAAGGTACGATTATCTTGGCATCCAAGAGTTTTTTGACTTCCTTTTCTATCATGGGTAACAGAATGGGGTTAATTTTCCTAAGCTTTTTCCTAAACGATTTGACCTCGGGCTTCAAAGGTATCTTGTGATCAATAATGGAAGTGTCATATGTTTTCAATTCATCATAGGACCAGGAAAAAACATCTTTGTATTTCCTGAGCAAGTCTTGGTACTTCACTTTCATTTTGGGAGGGAAGAATTTCCATAGTTTTACCATTCGGGGTTCTTTTTCGGTCCCTATATCACAGTCCTCCACCTCTTCTGGCTGGGGCTACAAAGTGGCCTTTACAGGTACATCGTTCTGATCGAAAATTCTTTCCAAAGGAATCAATCCTTTGGGAATCTTATTGTTTTTAAGGACCAGCACACGATGATCCATGATTGTTTCTCGGAAAACTTCGGGTTCCTCTCCTTCCTGCATGATCCACATGGAATCATTCTGTTTTTCTTGGTTAGCATGAGTTTCTGAAAATTCACCTACTACAGTAAGGAACTTCTTAATCTGTTCATTATCTTCAAAGACTTGCCAGTGTCAGATATTGTCTGGTATGGAAGGCTTGTATTTGATTTCGATATGATATTTTAGTTTGAAGGTCGTGGGAGGAGAAAAGGTTGAAGCTACCTTTGCCAATGTATCAGCATGTAGATTCTAGGTGCGAGGGATAAAATGGATATTTACAGATGAGAAAAAAATTTCGATGAGGTCCCAAGTACAATTTCTATATTCTCTTAGTCTGGGATGCCTGGCTAGGTATTATCAGTTCACTTGTCTTACTATCAATTCCACGTCACCGTATACCTCCAGGTTCTTTATATTTAATTTCTTGGTAGACTCTAATCCTAAGATAAATGCTTCATACTTGCATACGTTATTAGTGTAATCTATGTCCCACTGCAAACGATAGGAGAAAGGAACAATGAACTTACCTTCAGGTGCTACCAAAAGTACCCCAGCACCAGCTCCTTCAAAAGACGAAGCGTCGTCGAAATACATTTTCCATACACCAGTATTACACAGCTCTTTAGTCAAGGGGCTTAACTCTTCTTTCTTTGCATCGATTTCTTCCAGGCAACCATCTAGACCATCATCAAAAGACAAAATGTAGTTTCCCAGATCTTGGTCTGCGATGTAAATGGGGAAGTTGTGCGGGTTTTGAGGGTCACTGATCATGTATGATAATCTTGTCTCTCTGTATAAATGAGTGAACTGGCCCCCGAACACAGGGATTGTGGCATAGGACATGTCTAACTAAAGGGATCCTCCCAACTTGGCCCCCCATGACCTGGATAATAGCATACCGTACTTAGGGGGAATATCGACGATAACCACATCCATTAGGATACTTTTAACAGGGACATGAGATAAGGTAACTACCAGATCCTTTATCATCCCCATGCATTTAACCTTCCTTGAATCAAATGAATAAAGATTTCCATAAGGCCTTGTGATCTAGAGACCCCGCTTCTCCATTATAATCTTGGGCATAACATTGTGGGAAGCTCCAGAGTCTAACATACAATTATGCAACAATTGATCATGTATATTCAGAATGATATAGAAGGGAGCGATGTTGTCTTTGGACCCTTCAAAATGGGGACCAAAGGTGATGTTAGGTCTATCATCTTCCAAGTTTATAACATCAGAGTGGCTTTCTATTTCAGAGACACCTATCATTTTGGTAATTTGTTTGTGATAAACAGGGTTTTTCGCTAATTCCACCAAAGGGATTGGTATCTTAATTTTGTTTAACTCATTTTCGATATTGAACGCTCCGTTTACACTGTCTGTTTGTCCAGTAGAGACTTCTAAATTCTTTCTTTCTAACTTATTCGTTTGGACAGATTTATCATTCATGGTCTTAGTTGAAGAAGTATCTTTGTTTGCGGGTTCGATTAGCTATGTTTGAGCTCCGACTTTTTCTACCTTGGATTCCTGAGTGCTCACTCTTCTCATTTTGTTGTTGGGTGGTGGATTTTCGTCCGAAGGAGGCTCATAAACTTCACCTCTCTGAAGGATTTTGCTGGGCTGAATTGTCGAGGTAGATTTATTCTTAGATCTTAGGTTGTACCTTGGTTGAATCTCAGCCATCATTATCTCAGCTTCTGGTTGGGATTCACAGATCTCAATGGGATCACCCTCTTCGCTCTCGTCTGGCATCTCCAAGACATTCAGAGACTTTTCGTAGTCTTCGCGAGTCAGATATGGTTGACTACAGTCATCACCGAAGTTTGCAACGTCATTATATGAATCCTCGAAGTCTTGAAAATCGTTAGCTCCTATAAAATTTTCATTCTTCAAGGGAGCTTGTATTTTTTGATCTTCCTTTTTTATTGGTCTTTGCTTATTGGGAGGGTTTTAATTTTTTCTGAAATCCTTTTTGGGGTAAGAGACAGACTTGGACTATTCAAGTTCCATCTGGGTTATTTTATTTGACAACTCTTTAATCAATCTAGCCATGTCATCCACTCTATTGTCAGAGGATCTATTGGACCCTAAAGGGCTAGCTAGTTATCTATAGCGTTTGGTATCCCTGTTTCTAGTCTCTACTCTAGCCTTCAGTTTACCCAAATCCATCATGTTAGATTCTATCTCTACCGCATCATCCTGCATATGGTTTAAGGTGGCTCCCCTTCGTTCTCGCAAAAGTAATGGGAAATCCGGCTCGAAAGCTCCGGCGAAAGTCACTTTGGCCGCGGGTTGAGATGGCTTGACTTCGGCTGGGATTTTATTGTATAGTTTGTTGAGTCTCAGAATGAATTCCATGATTGTCTCTGAGTTCTTTTTCTTCAAAGATCCAAATTCGGTTAGATAATAGAGATGGTCTTTTTGGTCGCCCCATTGTCTGAGGAAAGCATCTTCCAAAACCTGATATGACAGGATAGAAGCTGTGGGTAGGCTTCAAAACCAAGTTCAGACATGACCTTCAAAAGATTGGACAAGGAGTCTTGAATATACATCCTCGTGCTCGGCACTGCAGAGATCTACGAATTGGTCGAAAAGACTTATATGTTTAGCAGCGGTCATCTCTCCCTCCCCGTTGAACTTTGGTAAGTTTTTTATATAGTTTTTCAGAAGATCGTGTAGGGGGGCGGGCAACACTAGAGGAGCATATCGAGCTGCGACTTTTGCAAAAACTCCGGGAGGGGGGGGAGGCGCTTGACCTCCACCTCCTCCTTGAGGGCCTCCTCCTCCACCTCCTCCTAGAGGGACACCCCCTCCACCTCCTCCCATAAACCCTCCACCCCCTCCTCCAGCAGCAACCATTGTTGTTTGTGGGGAGTTATAAATGGGGTTTTCAAAAAATAAAAGGGGTTTTATATTTTCTTCGCTAAGAGGAGACTTTGATGAGGAAGGATAAGGAACGCGATGAGTCGATTCCTCGGACTTGCAAGAGACAGAATCGGGAAAACCGACGGGTGTGCGAAACGAGTGTGTAACACACTCTTCAGGATTTGGAGAGGTCAAGAAATTTAACTGAAGATAAGATGGTGTTTTGAAAGATGACAAACCTTCAAAAGGGCCCTTTCCCCTCTGTATCAAGGGGACTGTTGGATGAATCTCACTTCCGATTTCGGTATAGGGCATTGAATTTTTAGCGTCAAAGTAAGGATTGAGCAAGGTCGGGGGTTCGAAAGGGCTCTCGACCCTCGGTGATGGGATTTCAAGTTGGTAAACTGCAGCGGTTGGCTTAAAAGAGCCTCTCGCCTTTAGAATTTTTTCAGGATCGGAAACTGGTGTAATCTACTCACCATCCAGGTTCTGTCTGGTATTCCTTCGAGTGAATGCCAGTTTATTTCTTCGTGGAGTCACCAAGTGAAAGATAAAAATCCTTAAAAGGTGTGTACTATTTGTTCACCATCAAAGTGTAACACTTTCAATGAAAAACAATTTGTTGTTTTCCCAAGGAAAAAGATTTCGTAACTTCGCTCCCCAACAATGGCACCAGAAAGATGTTGTTCCTGAGTCTGTACTTAAGGCTCAAAAGCACAGTGTCAAGGCATCCAAAAGTGGTTAAGGTAAGGAGAAGGGAAAAAGTCAACCTTCGGAGAAAGATTCTAAGGGAGATTTCTTCGTTAAGGTTGTCTGGCTTCGAACTGCTCCTGAATAGTTATGTCACGTTCAATGGCTGCCCATGATTGTTCAAGATCGACCCGGTTAGTGGCTGTTTTAAGGATAGTTTTGAAGAGGTTCAAGGCGATATGCATTTGATTCAATAATTTAGGTTCAATGTGAGGTTGAGTTGGTGTAGGAACTTTCATGGGGGAACAATACTGGTAAGAGAACTGTTAAGAAAGATTGAGTGTTGTCTCAGTTTAGTTTTATAAAAGAGAATTCACGGTTGCAGTATTAACGATGTATGCAAATCTAAGGCTCGTTCTCGTAACTGTATTATATCATAATCAAAGGGGTGAGATGGGGGAAAAACATTAAGTCATTTACAGTGTCAGGTTCCTATCAAGGGAAAATCTTACGAAGTAAACGGAAGAAGAAAATATTTAAGAAAATAACCGATGTAACAAAAAATGCATGTAGAATTCTGAAACTGCAAATTGGTCTTACACAGTTGATAGCTGGTGCAGAGGAAAGGCAATAAGAAATTTCAGAAAACCCAAATTTATTTGTTATAGTAGTGGTAGTACTAAATTATAATGAAGTACATCAATTATGAATATGAACTGAAAATGAAAAATGAGGAACAAGAAAGCAAACTTGTAATACAGAAGTGACAGAATTGAGAATCTTGGATCTGCTTGTATTAAATCTCAATGCAAAAACTCTATTACAAAATCTCAAAAAGGGTCCAGCCTTGTTTAATTCTCTCTGCGGTATATTTATACAATTTCTATAAAGTAGGTAGAATCTCAATAGTCGCAAAAATTTTAGTTATGACAGAGGAGAGAGCAATCGCTCTATCTCCCCTAATCTGTCTTCACTTATTGCCAGGTGCTCATCTTCGCGTGGACTCGGTGCAGGCATTACATCTTTCTACAAACTGAGATACGAGCTGTGAAGGCTCTGCTTGACAGCTAGCCTCAACCAAGTAACATTCTCGGGCTAACAGTTGCAGCTTGTCCTCCATTTGTGCACCGATGATGTCGAGAGCGCTTAGCTGTGCGCTGGGTTTGATCATGTGCTTATCAATTTTGGCCATGTCCACCGTATCCATCTGAGAGATGTCAGTTGAATCTCTCTCATCCTTTCCCTTCAGATCGAGTGAGATCTGTTCCACATTTATTTGCATCAATGCTTCTGCATCGCCTCGGCTGTCAATATCCAACAACTCGCCATCTATGGAGTTAAAAGCTTCTTCTAAAGAATGGGTTACCTTTGGGGCTTGTTCCTTACCCAGGGCAATGTTATGCTCCCAATCTTTCAATAGAATATTGCCTCTATTTTGTTCAGGGATGGCAAGACCAGGAGCGCCTGTTGAAACCCTATTATTTGTGGCGATTATCGCGTCCTGGAAAGCGACCCGAGCCACTTCGGCCTCCCTTTGTCTGGCAGTCAGGTTCTTGGACACCTGATTCACCAACAAACAGTTATCCCAGATCTCTCCTATCCTGGCAAGCAAATTCTGCTATGCCAAAAAGATTTTTCTCCGAATCTCACTGGCTTGGGATTTAAATATCCCGATGTCTATTTCTCTGCTCTCGACGATTTATGCCCGAGCCTGCAACTGTTCAATCAGATTTCTCTGTTGGCTCACATGTGCTTGACCATCTCGGACCATCAACTGTCCTTGATCAAGCTTGGCCTTGAGCATCTCTATTTCATTCTTGTCGGCCACTCTGGCCTGTTCTATCTCCATGCTGGCTTGACCTTTAGCATTCTCTGCGGCTGTAGCCAATCTAGCCTCGAGGGTCCTGATTAGGCGATTCTTCCTTTTTAGTTGATTATTCAAAATCCCAACTGAGAATTGATTTTCCGAAGCATATGCCCCCAGCGTTCCCGCGATTTCAGTGGCGAGTTGGTCACTTTTCTTATTTTTGCCATCGGTCATGATTTTATATTTTTTTGCAGTGGACTCTCCTTCTTGAGAGAACTCTCTTTTCACTACCGCTTTCCTCTTTTTATCAAAAAAGAACTCATTTGGAGGGAGTTCCTCTACTCTTATGGGCCTCAGTTCTTCATTAAATATCCATCCCTCGCTGACATTTCCTTGTGCCAACTTCAAGGGTGTGACTGAGGTGATGGGATCTCCTATTTGTTTTGTCAATTCTCTTGGAGTACCGACATGATTCTTCTCCTTTGGCATACCTAGAGTCTCTGTTTCAGTCTCTGGCTTCTGTTCCCTTGGTGGGTCTGGAGTTTTTACTTCAGCCTCGGGATTCTTCATTTGTTCCCCTTCCTGGTGTTTTCCAAGGTTAGAAATTGCGTCCTTAGAACCTTCAGCATCCTTCTGTTAACATTTTGAGTTTTCAAATCCCAAGACCACGAGGACCGAGTTTAGCTTAAACAAAAGTAGTCGGGATTTGAGGCATAATTAATTTTAGAATCGTTTCATTCACCTTATCGCAACTCGGAACTTCAAAGATCCGTTTTTAGGAGATTAGTATGCTGAGTCACGAAACCGCGATATGGCGATAGTTAAGACTCAATTAAAAGGAAGAAAACTTGGATTTGGTGATTAACTAATCATGTTATAATTGCATCGTGACTTCATGAGTCAGAGTTTTAGGCGCTGTAACTTTCGAAAAGATAGTGTCGAGTGGTGAAACACTGAGAAAAGACTTTAACCATGGTTAGCCTTTTTGTCTTTAGTTTTTGACCAGGGTTAGCCCGAAAGAACCTTGTGTTCTCATCTCTCGGGGCTGTAAAAATAAAAATTCGAACTTGGTGAACGCCGAGATGCGAAACCCCGATGACGTCTAACTACTAAGTTAAAGATTTTACCCTGGTTACTGTCCTGAGTGAAAATTTAATACGAGTTCACCATTTCGTGACTCGGGATGTGTGGAGTCATGGATTATAGTATCCGACTTGCGAGATCCCAAAGTAGAACAAAAGAGTCGAGCATTCATATGAAAGTTGACTTGTTTCGAGAGTAAAAAAAAAGCGTCATTGTTTAAATGACAAGGTTGCAGAATTTTCATAGTCTCGGGGGGAAAAAATCAAAAGGCCATCTCTAGATTTCAAGTATAAAAAATTGAAAATTGTGAAGGGTAAAAATAACACAAGGGTAGCTCCAACAATACCCATGGGTGGTGCAGATGTTGTACTAGGAATCTAATGGTTACAATAAACCATTAGATTGTAACTACTCCAGACTTCACAAAAATAAAGCTCCTGTCTTGAGCACTCCAGACTTCACAAAAATATTAGGGCTTTATAAGCTCCTGTCTTGACCACT
>CBVK0100410527.1:0-12452 GCA_900067695.1 Picea abies | reverse complement strand
ACATACATACATACATACATACATACATACATACTCTAATATAACTATTTTAAATGTATTTAAGAAGAAAAATAAAACTTAAGAATCTCACTTATGAACAACATTTACAGATTACAAGTTTTACTGGAAACTTGTAAAATCAATGTAAGAATAATTACTTTTGAAAAGAAGATAAAGAAAGAACATATAAATATTTTCTGTTTTCTTTATATAAATCTAACAAATCTTGAATTAACTAAACTATGAAACACAGATGTACAAATAGTCAAAAACTAATCTTAAACTTTCTGGTTTGACTAATATATAAAGGACAGAAATTAGAAACACAAAAAATCTAACCTGATGTTAGTTCATGAGATGTGTTTGTGTCTCCTTATGAATGAATAACATCCAACTTCCATGCCTACGAGATAAATCTGCAATAGAATTTATACTAAAACCTTTCCGAATAAATTCACAAGATGTATTGGCAGCCAGGATTTGAAAATGAAAAGGGAACACATATTAATTATGTGATCTTATGATAAAAAATGATTACATTCAGATAAATCTACATGTAATACATTCACTTCATTATACAACTTAAACATCAAAATAAATCTTGATATTCAAATTAAAAAGATGATCACATTGTGAATATCTGGAAGAACAAATTATGAACGATTTTTATAACGTGCATATCCTGAATTATAACATCTCATTGAGTCTAAATCTACAATACATATTAATGCATCAAGATTAAATAAAAAGAAACATTAATGAAACACCATTAACAAAGGACTAAAGCCAAAATGATGTACGTTGTTTTATTAAGTCTTTGGATATCATTCACCCATCTTTGGCTCCAGGCCAAGATGCCTTTTATTTAAAAAATGGAGAGTATTTAAAGAGTTTTTGGAAATCTAAACTTCCTATATCCTAATATAGGATCAAATCTTATAAGATCAAAACATTACAAATATAGAGGGCCTAGAGCCACTCATGATCAAACTGTATCTTCAAAAATTTATGAAAGTTTTTTCCTATTTACAAAATAAACAAAAGGAGATACTAATCAACTACATCGAACATGTTCCATCCCAGAAAATCAACATCAGATATACAATGTCCTAGAAAATGAAATATAGGGACAAGTTATATATTTTATTAACAAATAATTACTAATTTTTTTATGAAAATGACTTGGCTACAAAATCTCTCGATTTTGTAGCCAATCTTAGATTGGTAAAAGAAATCTGAGTTTAACCGATTTGATTCAAAAAAATATCACGACTATAATAAGAGGGAAAAAACCATTTTACCATTTAAACCAATGACTAACATGGATCAATATAACTCATAATTGATTACGACCTTTACACTGTCTCATTCTTTATCACAATGTTGTCTATCTTCTTAAGATGCTTGGCTTGTCTCTGTTCATTTTCTTTGAGTTCATGATTTTCTTTTATAAGTAATTCATTGTGGTTGGTGAGAGACTTAATTCTTTCTTGTAGAATGGGGATGTCATTATAGTATCATTCAATCCAATGCAAGCAGACCTCGCAATGCACAGAAGGAGTGATTTGTCAATGGTTGGGTGTAAGAACATCAAAACTACCTGTTTTCAACCCTTGAACGAGCCTGATACTAGTGAACTCACCTTTATCCTTGAGACACAGTGGAAGATTGTTAACATAGTCATATGGTTGATTAGGATCCGACTTATGACAATCTGGATCTTCTTCTACAAGAAAATCCTCAATTTTGGGATCTGAATCCTCATTGATCTTGATCGTATCAATCGATTTGAAATGAGGCTTAGATTGATTACGAAGAATTCTCTAGATGAGTCGAACAACCCTTTTATTTCGGAACCCTAAAACTTCTTTCTTTTATTTTGATTGTTTGCGAGGGTATTTACTATCAGACTTTATAGTAGGGTTATGGCCGACAATTAATTCATGCATAAGGGTTTCTATAAAATCATAACCAACATTCTATTTCCCTTGTGAAAAGTGACTGGGTATTTCCTTGTCACGAGGGTTTTTTCTCAAAAATTATGGTTCGTTACTTGAGAAATCAAAATGTTTCTCTATCATAGGCTTATCCAACATAGGGTTTTCTACAGGAATCACTGTATCAAAATTGTTTCAGGCTGAGAACCTATCCCAATCATCACCCAGGACTATCAAATGATGAACCAACAAAATTTTAATTAGGCCATGGGGAAATAGGCTAGACTCAAGGCCCTGCTTCTTGTATCTTTTTGACATCTTGTACAAACTCCTTAGTAAATAAAATAGAACATTTAGATGGAAGCCTATGAAGTGCATAAGCAACCACACATGATAAAGAAAAACTAGGCCATAACGACCTTCACAGGTTATAAACTATTTAAGAACCAATAAGATACCATGCCATCTAACCTTAAGTAGAGAAACATGAATATCTTTCTCACAAAAATCAATCTGTCTAGAGGTCATTAAAAGACTCTAGGGCACTTCATCGATTTTCAAGTTCTTAAACCACTTCTGACTAGAGGATGGGAGCCCTGTTGCTTTGCTGATAAACCCTTTAGTCACCTCCAACTGAATGTCTCCAACTTTCACCCTATACCCATCAAATTTTTGGGCACATTCCTTAGCCGCGTGAAGGTTATACCCGTCAAACCTCTTACTGAAAGTATCCTAGCCCTAAGATTTCATATCCTCGGCCACATCATCAAGAGACAGTAACTCTTGAGATCCATTCGGCTCTATTCGGACAACAGGAGCCATTAAGAAAATGAACAGACCGTAACAAGGGTGACTCAAACTAGTTGTGGGTTTAGATGGAAGGAGTAAAAGGAATGTAATTCTAAGAGGATGAAATGGAAACAAAACAAGAAAAATCCTTGCACAATCATAGTATAAACATGAAGGTTTCAGTCATGGAGTTTGAACACTCCTGGTAATGAACATCTCGAGTACAGAGCATAACTCAAACCCTTTAACTCATAATGAAAAGCCTGTCAATTCATTCTGCCAACCACAGATTAGGTACAGGACATGATGCTTGTGCATTAATTCGCATGTCTTGGAATGACTATAGTCAATTTGCAAAGGGTTCAAAAATAAATGTGTTTACAATTCAAATGCGAATCAACATTTTGTATTATATCAACTTTCAAAAAACTCAAAAGGAAAATCATTCAAGTATTAAATATGAAGTATATCTAATCACAATGAATCCTTTAAAATAATATTTTAACTAGAGATATAATACGAAAGTAAGTTTCCATGCTTGATTCATGATTTCAGTCATGAATCAAGCATGAAAATGTGAATATAAAAGAAAATCAAACATATTTCATAACCTAGTGATCATCTTGAAGAAAAGGATGAACTAAAGGCATCTACAGGAAGCGTTGTTTGTCGTTCAAATAGAAAAAACATGTAGGGTTTCCAACAAGTTGTTGAATCTTTAGTTCTCTAAAGTCTGTTTAGCAGTCTTGGAAAATTTACTCACTTTCCCTAGTCTAAAGACCCTAATCCTGTGCTATTGTTGGTGTGTTAAAACCAAAAATTATTATAGTTGATGTTATTAGCATGTGGTTTATTTTAATGGATTTTTACTCAATACCTTCACATAGATGAAAATGATGATGTGTGAGAGACTTGAATCCAACATAATGCAAAATAATGAGATGTAGTTTGTTCTCTTCAATGAATTCTGTGTATGGGATGGAGAAGAGTTCTATTATTCTTATCACAAGAAAGCACTCAAAACAATGCAACTTTCAATTTATAAGATCAATGTGATGCTAAAATACAAAGCAAATGTTTCTGAAAACTAAAATTCACATGCAAAACTAGGTGTTTTTCCAAACATGTACCAAAACAAACTTCCTAATGAATGAAAAAATGTGCTTGTATGATGATGTATGCAAGGAGATATTCAAAAGTTTTCACTTCTTAACTTTCAAATGGAATGAAAGACATATATGTCTAATACAAATAACTATGAGGAAAAAAATCAATAATACAAAGCGCATTCAAAGTGATGATAATTGAAATAAAACAAGTAGGGGATAGCTTGTCCAATCAAGAACTCACATATGCAAAAGAGAAACAAGACAAGCACTCATGAAAATCCTCAAAACACAAGATGCAAAAAACAATGTTCAAGACTGAGGTCCTAATCATCCATAAAAGTGATATGTTTCAATGAAGACTAAAATTTTCAATACCAAGCAACCTTTGGAAACCCTAGTTGATGAAAACTCCTAAACATTCAAGCAATATTCAAGCTTTGCGAGATGAAGATTAGAGAACTAGAAGGAAGGATGAACCAAGGGATCTTGTTAACCCAAGGGGATCACAACTAGGAAAGAAGAATGAAAAATAAAAAAAGGAATATGAATGAGTATAAAAGGTCAAATTCTTAGGCCAAACAAAGTCAAATAAAATCAGGAGTCACTCGAAAAAAACCTCTCAAAAGAAGACTGAAAAAAAAGCAGGCAAAAAGAGGAAAAAACACCAAAATAGGGAGTTTGGTGCCCCTTTTCTAAAGAGGCAGAGAGTTATTCAAGGGAATGAATCCCCCTAGGAGGCTTATGGAGAGTTCCAGTCAAGTAATGGTGCCCCTTCATGCACTGTAGGGGATCACCAATCATGCTAATGGCACCCTGGTGTAAACTACATGGAAGTGCCACTTTCTCAAAAAGTTCAAAAAATGGCTTCTAACAAAATTAGACTTAGCAAAGACTCAGTAAACGGCTCTGTAAACTATTAAATGAGGAAGAGGGAATGGGAAATAGATTAGAAACAAGCATCAAACAAGATCTAATGATATGCAAATTATTTAGATGATCCAAGGAAAGACTAATCAAAGTCAATCCCCAGTGGAGTCGTCAATTTATGTTATAGAATTTTTCTCCTATGGATAGATGCAACTTCCCTTGGATTAATAGACCCATATAGTAAGACATAAATAGTATAAGTGGACACTAACATCCCTTTGAAATTATATTAACCAATCAGAATGAGAAGGAGAGAAAGGACATGATGAACATGTTTCAACAATTTTCCTCGTTGCTTCCAATCCCTGAGCTTGATATTCAAACTCCCTGGAACAAACTAATATATGAAATGGAAAACAAAGGAAAAAAACATCTCCTATTCTACAAGATTATATAAGACACGTATGAGAAACAATAGACAAGCAAATTTAACAAGACATAAACTTGAAGGGAATAGGTCAAGTATATATTAATTGGAAATCCAAAAAGATATACTTAGAAATCACGATTTATGCAGCAACAACCTCTCCAAGATCACCTCATCCATCCTCTTACATGAATTTACCAAGATCAAAATGATGATATTCTGACTGATTATTTCTTTTTGTCACATTAGAAATACCTTCAATATATAGGCTTGAGATGCACAACCACCATTAGAAATGAAGGATGTGGCTTAGGATATGGATCCTTAAGGTTGGGATATGATCTTAATATGAATCCATATCATAGGGGTTGAACAAAACCAATCTCATCCCAAGAGAGATGGCCCATAGAATAAGGTGGAGGATACCCATTTTCCCTCTAACAACACTGGTGCTCCCTCTTAGTTAACCACATGGCACCATCCTCTAAAGTGGTTCTCCCCTAACATGGAAAAGGGGCAACTAGTCCATGAAGTGGCACTCCCCCAACATGTCCATGGGGGTGAAGTCCTTCATAAAATCCCAAAACATTGTCTATTTTTCCAAGAAAAAGGTGTGTTTTGACCTTGAAATGATGGGTTTCTTCCTCCAATATGAATTAGGGATCATGTAAAATTTATTTCATGGTGTCAATGGGTTGTGACACTCGACAAAGTGAATGTGACACTAGGTAAGGTGCATACAACACTTGGGACAATGCATGCAAAACTTAAAAAGGTGCATACGTCACTTTGAAACACTTGCAACACTTAGGGTGTGAAACTCAAGTGTGACATTTTGACTCGTAACACTTCAACAGATGGTTTTGAAAAATTATGCCCCTCCACAAGGGGGCATGGAAAGTACCCCTCAACATGTGGTTTTGAAAAATTATGCCCCTCCACAAGGGGGCATGGAAAGTACCCCTCAACATGAGGGGTCTTCCTTGAATGCCATAATTTTCATGTGCATCTAGACAGCCAATTTGTAGAATTGATCCAAGAACTATGACACTTATGAGGCTATTCGTGTTGTTCCAGATCCAACATATTCTTCCCATATCAATGTCCCTATGCAAATGTAGAAGACATCCTTTGAAAAACTACTTCTCCCCCTGAATGGATTTCTTCGAAGAATAACACACAATCCAAATACAGGATCCACCCACAACTAAATTATTGTGGAATACTTATCCCCCGCACCATGTGCCATGTCCACACTAAAATTTCTCCAAAGTTTCCCATTGCAGAGGAAAGCCTTATTTTCTGCTATAGGCAGGTTTGATCTCTCATAGTTAATTTTGATAATGTTTGATTCTGATCAGGTTCATCATATGCTTTCCCATCAAATTGCTTTCCAGATCAAAGTGATAACGATGGGGAAAAATATCCTTTGCATTGTGATTGATGAAGGAGCCTTGACTTGTATTATGTCTATGTATTGTTGGAAATCCATTGAATCTCCAAAGCTGAATTCCTCTTCCACATTGTTAAAATCATTCAATGAACATATGTTCCATACCCATGGGGTAATCACTTCCTTACCTATCGAGTTAGGAAGTAAGACTATCTCTATTGTTGTGGAGGTCATCCATGCTCCTCTTGAGTATAATTTTTTACTTATCAGGTGCACTTGGTTCTATCATATCACTAGAATTGTCTCATTTTTTTTTAGGGTCCCGCATTTCCCTCATCAAAGGAAAATAGTGACAATCAATCAAATTTCATTTTGTACCCTAGACCTTGGATCCAATTAAGGGTCTAATGTACCCTTTTTTGGTGATACCCAATAGTATTGCCTAAGTTTTGGTATGAGGATGTTCAAATAATGTTCACTCATGGGAACATTTCCCCTTCTCCCACCACCTTCTGCTACGAACATTTATCCTATCAACATTATTTCATAATTTACTAGTGGATCCCTTGGGTTTGGCAATCCTTGGATGGTAACACATCCTAAGGATGTTGAATCATATGGAGAATCAATTTTTCTCACCCTCGTGGAGATTTCCTATCAGGAAATCAAGTCAGTATCTATTGACTCTATTTTAGGAAATCGATTCAGCCTCTACTGACTTTGTTTTGGATTCCTCTCAAGATGTGGAATATGAGCGATACACAAGGCCTTCCTGGGATGTCACTCCTCTTCCAATTTCTAATGAATACCTAGATATCAAAATTCCACCCGATGAAGCTATCATGGAGGTCATGGATTCACCTCATAATCCATAGGAGAATATGAAAAATTGAGCATATTTTCTTCTTTATTTGGAAAATATTGAGGATGACATTAAAAATTGTATCACCATTGATAATGTTCAATGGTACCAATCTTCCATTATGATTCTCGATATCTTCTTAGAAGGGAATTTGGAGAATATTTTGACATATATCCCCATGGAAATTCCTATAATCTAGGTTCCATGGAACACATCATGATAGGTGTTGATTGTTCATCCCAAGAAATTGAACTTTATATGTCCCTATTCAAATAATTTTGTGATTTTTTTGGTTGTTCCTATGAAGAAATTCCTGGCATTGAACCCTAGATTGTTGAACATGAAATTAAAACATATGAAAAAGCCAAGTCAGTCTAGTAGAATCTCCATCTAGTCAACCTAAATAAAGGCACCACCATCAAGGTGGAGGTCAAAAATATTCTTCATGCATGATTGATCTATCTAGTCCCCTTAAGCGAATGGGTTTGCAACCTCATTCCAATCACTAAAAAACAAGGCATTATTAGGGTATGTATTGATTATAGGGATTTGAAAAATGATTTTCCAAAGCATAATTATCCAACCCCATTCATTGATCATATTATCGATGAATGTGCCAAGAGTGAAATATTCTCTTTCATGGATTGTTTCTCTAGCTATAATTAAATCTAGATAAAATTGGAATATCAACACAAGACTTCCTTCATTTGTCCTTGGGGTAATTTTGTTTACCGAAAGTTTCCATTTGGTCCTAAAAATGATGGAGCCACTTTCCAACGAGCCATGTCTCACACATTTCATGAAATCAAAAAAATTATAGAAGCATACTTGGATGATTTGGCTTCTCATTCCAAGCACTATGAGGATCATCTTAGTCATTTGGGGGCCATTTTCACTTGATGTCACTACTATAATACCTGTTTGAACCCACATAAATGAATATTTTGTGTGGTGTATAGGAAATTTATAAGATTCATTGTGTCCAAGTATGGGATTATAGTTGATACCTTGAAGGTTGAGGCCATTGTCAATTTTCCTCCTCGTACCATTAGCCAACTCCAAAGTTTGCAAGCGAAGGAAAAATTCTTGCATAGATTCATTGTCAACTATGTTGAGATAATAAAAGGTTTTATGAATCTATTGAAGAAGGGTGTACCTTTTGCATGGGAATACCAATATCAACATTCATTTGATTCCTTGAAGAAGGAATTGATGTCAAATCCCTTACTAATCCCTCCTGACTATGGTCGAGATTTCTTTCTCTATCTCAAAAAATCTAAATCCACCATAGGGATGGTGCTCATCCAAGAACATGATGTCAAAAGGGATCATATAATTTACTATCTTAGAAAGGGACTAGTTGGTTTCAAGATTTTATACTCTCATGTTGAGAATTTGGCCTCGACAACAATCCATGCTATTCAAAATTTATGACATTATATTCTCATGTGGAAGACAAGTGTCATTTATGAGGACAACCTAATGAAACACATTCTTAGCCATCAGATCATTGGGGGAAATTATTTGAAATGGATATTTATTCTCCAAGATTTTGACCTAGATTTTGTTTCCTCCAAGTCTAAGAAATCCTTGGAATTCATTGAGTTGATGTCCAAGCTTCTCCTAGTTGATGTTGAAACCATGGTCAATGATTCCTTTTATGATGAATTTGTATTCTTAATTGACTCGTTTGATCCATGGTATGGATATGTCTTGTTCTACCTACATAACTAATTTTTGTGTCCTTATATTTCCCGTGATGAACATCGTCATATAAGGAATCATTATAGACACTACATCATTGTGGATAAAACCATTTATTTTCAAGGGGTCATTTTCATTTAGGGATGATTTAAGGGGATAAAGTTCGCTCATGGGATAATTTTCCAATGTTTTTCCCAAATAAATATTCATTATTCTAAAAATGATTTGCCCAAATTCTATATGATAAAATTATTTTAGCATAAAATAGCCAAAATTTTATACAAACTATATAAAATCCTTAGAAATTTGAATATTTTTACAAAATATTGCAAAATTTTTATAGTTGGAATATGAAGGATTAGTAAGATTCGCCAAGGTTTCTACATTTTAAAATAAACTTCCATCCTCAAAATCATCCCTAATTTCATTTTATGTCATTGTGTTATCCATGAGGAAGCAAAACGAGTTGTGAATGACTGCCATGCTTGAGCATATGGTGGTCATCTGAGGCAGGAGCATCACTCCAAGCTAGCTACATGCCATCCAGCCAGCACATCAAAGCACACATTCAATGGAAGGAGAGAGGCTCAGCCGTCTCGTTTTTCAAACTTTGAAAAATTGTATTAAATGTTGTAAGGCTGGTAGACCCAAAAACCATGCATGTGCGTAGGCTTTAGATAAAGTTTTCCTTAAATGGTTGTAAGGTTGAGATCTAGATATGATTCGGACTAGACAACCATTCAATGTAATTGAATGTAAATTAATGAGAGTTGGTGAGATGGAGGGAAGAGCTCGAGGATCCCCCTTTTGTAAAAAAATTGTTTTATGTTTAAAAAAGAGTAAGAGTAAGAGGTTCGGAGGAGAGGTAGAACAGAGAATAGGTAGAGAGGAGAAGAGGGATGAGACTCAGTTACAGTCTGAGATCGAACACATTGTAATTAGGCATTCTTGATTAATATAAATAGAGAAGTTTTTCCTACATGTTGTTGTTCATGTGTTTGTGAGTTCATGAATGAATGTCTCTATGCGTTGATGTTATGCTATGGATGTATGTGTTGTTTACATTTCCAGGTTACAGGCAGGAGTCATTGTCTATTAAGTTCTTTGATTCTAATTCTGGGTTCTTTGTGGCTTCATGCAAGAGTGCATGATAGAGTAGTGTGGTCTCTGTAAGCTGGTGCAAGGAGTGCACTTATGAATTCTGTGGAATTTTAGACAAAGACATGTTAGGAGGGTGCACCAGCTGAATTCATTGACTCAAGGAGAATCCTCAGGGTTGTTGAACACCTTGAAGGAAGAACTGTGCAGAGGAGGGCACAAGACAGACAAAATTTCTGAGAATTCTGGAAGACTCTGCCAAGAAGGCATTGAGCGAGTGCACAGGGTGCATTGAGGAGAACTCTAATCCGAGTTCTGGGACAAGAAGAGTGTCTGAGGATGGAGGCACTTATAGATTATCAAGGTTTTATAAGGGAGCTCAGCGAAGAAGGCTCAAGATTGAAGGTTGCCAAGAGGCATCCAATTTCTCTTGGAGGATCAGGTTAATGTTGAAGTCCCTTAGAGACTGAGAGGGTTTGAGAAGCTCAAGGGTAGGCAGAAATATTGTGTGCAAAGAGTCATGCAAGGTGTGCATAGGCTGGGAGAAGAAATCAATTTTTCTTCAATCTCACAGAGGAGCTAAAGAATTCTCTTGTGCAAGGAATGCATGAAGATTACCTTGAAGGATAACTGGGAGTTATCACAAAGTGTGTAGGTTTGTGCGCAGAGAAATATTGAAGCCCAAATCTCTCCAAGGAAAGGTCGAAGACCTGGAGAATTAGTCGAGGTTGAAGGTCGCAGAGGGCGAGCAATGGTCACGTTGAATCAAAATCAGGAAAGAAGCAAATAGAAGCTTCAATATCCAAGCGTGGAATCGAAGGTTGTCAAAGATAGGAATGCACAGTCCAAATCCTCCATGGAGAACTCATGAGATCACAAGGACCGTAGGATTGATGGGAGTTGCAAGGTATTTAGAGTCCAGAGAAACCCATTACCCAGGAGTCGAGGGTCAATATGAGCCATTGATCTCATTTCACCCCACATCATTGGATCATTTCATGAATTTGAGGTTCGTGATTTTGGAGGGTAGACCAAATTCTTGGTCACTCCAAGTCTTGTGTCATGAGGAGCAGGGAAGGAGATCTAGACCATTGGATCCAAGCCACGAGAGAACTATTGGATCATAACCTCCACGTGGTATCGTGTATCGGGGGTTCAAAGGTTGAAAGCATTTTTTTTCGACTGCAGAAGTCATGAAGTGTCGAGCATCGAGGGATCGTGTGAACACATGGCACATCCATTAGGTGGGGACCACATGGTTGACAGGTGGCACAAACATATAACGCACAGAAAAGGTGGAACTAGGTGACAGGTGGCATACACGCATCACCTTGGAAGGAGTCAACCCATCGCTAACTTATTGTGCTTTGGGTTTTCGCAAAGGAGGAGCATGAGGGATAAACACTCCAACTCGCGAAGTCATGAGTTGCGACTAGTGCTAGTGTTTAGCATAGCCTACGGTTATATGTAGAAGGCGCTAGCGAGGAGGGTGCCATACCTGTATCGCATCTCGGGTATCAAAGGTTTGGAGTGCAAGAAGAGTCGAGGGTCTTCGACTCACAAACTCATGAGATCACGAGTCATGAAAGGCACTTGCATTAAGGCCTTAGTTATGGTCATATCACAAAGGAGCTGAAGAGAGGGAGTCTATTCCAAGTGGCACAGGCGCATTGTAATGGTAGATTCAACCGCCTGTTGACTTTCTCATGTCGCGAATCGGGGAATAGAAGGGTCTGATACCTTGAATGAAAGACCTGCGAAGTCACCAACCCCAAAAGTGCCTTATTGATTAAGCTCCAGGTCATGGAGTGGGATCACAAGGAAAGCCTTAGGGGAGGAGCTTGTCATACGACAACCATTTTCGGGTTTTCTGTGATCGAAAGGCCAGAACCGGGGTACTTTTTTTTTAACTTCCCGAAGTCTCGATTTGTGAAGGGCACCTCTTGGCTTGGCCTGAGGACATAGCATCGTGGTTGCATGGAGATGAAGACTCATGCCTGGTGCATATTTGTGATGATGGATTTTTCATGGAGGACTTGTGGATTGCGTAATTTGAGGTTCCAATGGGAACTCGAGGGAGCCTTTTCATCTCAAAGAGAATTTTAAAATGATCCTAAGAAACTCTCGGCTCGAGGGTCAGGGGTATTTCTATCACCAAAGATTATTGTAAGTGACAGAGATCCCATCTTCACTGGACATTTTTGGATAGAATTATTTTCTTGTTTTGGTACTCAATTGTCTCATAGCTCATCCTATCATCCTCAAT
>CBVK0100410526.1:0-12452 GCA_900067695.1 Picea abies | reverse complement strand
AGGATCTACTTCGACCTTCAATAAAAAAGGTTAGTTCATTCTTCCTGTGCATGTCTGAGAAAAGGGGTTGAGATTTTGGGTAGAAGGTTAAAGGTTAAATATGAAGGGTCATGATCTGTGTATAGGCTTAGAACCCTAGCTTATTGGTCCGTAGGGTAGATTACCCCACAACACCGGGTGGAGGGTAGAAGATGGGAATTTGAGTTATTGCTTGGGGAGCTGTCTCCCAAACTAGGATATGGCCTTGGGGAGAGGTGAAATCGTGGACTGGTGGAGTCAATGAGTTCGTAGGAGGCTCATGAGGGGGGAGCTCTGTGACTAGTGGGACGCCAGATATGATAGAAGCCTCCCTAGGTGGAAGGGTATCCTTTATGTCAGTGCCATTGGATGATATGGTGCATACTTGATTGGAAGGATGAAGGAGTGGTGGTGCACCATGGTAAGTGCCTAACAATGATGGGTCTTTGAAAATTTTGGGATCCATTTTGATGAGTGGGTATGCATCATGACTTGTGTGGATGAGAGGGAGAATATTATTGATGTTGGTAGAAGGGTTAGGATCGTAATGTAAGACTTGGTCAATGGTAATGATCTTCCCATTATGGGGGAACATCATTGTTCGAAAGACGGAAGAGGCAACTTCCTTCATAGCATACATGTATCTATGACCGAACAAGATATTGTAATCGAGTGGGGCATCGATAACTTCAATGTCGATGAGAATAGTCTTTCCCCCAAGTTATATGGGGACATTTTGGAAGATCCCTTCAGGAGATGATGGTCGTCCGTCATAAGCTCGTAAGGTAATGGAAGATGGTATGAGTTTGGGGGAACCAAGTTTCTACCATACAGATTTGGACATAATGCATGTGGATGCATCTTCATCGATGATACACCGATGAACTGTAATGTTCCAAATTTTTACTGGGATTTGAAAAGCAATTAGAGAGGGAAGGTGAGGTTCTCCACTGTTGAGATCAAATGTAATGAGTCGAGTATCTGCAGGGTCGACTACCCCCAAGGCAGAAAGTAATGATTTCCGCTGAGTGGGACAAGTTTGAAGGACTTATAAGACTAACATGGAAGCTGGGGATTGTGCTAAGTCATCAACCAAACTGTAATTATGAGCTTCCCTAGCCTGTGGGTTGTGAACATTCCTACGCAATGGGATGCGAGGGATGTGAAGAGGTGGTTCTGCGTTAGGGCGAGGGATCACCAACGGGGGTTCTATTGGTGCAGGGATTGTTTCTGGAGGAATGGAAGGAGACTCAGTGGGTGCATGGTATTGACGATTACGTGTTTGCAAAAGGATTTCTTCCTCACTGGTGAGGAGGATAGTTCGATCTATGGGATTGTTTGGGTTGAGGTACTATCCCAACTGTGGTGGGGTAGGCTGTATCTCTTGTTGGGTGTTCATCACACCTTGGTGTGGAATAAGATTCTACAGTATAACTGGGGGGGTTGTTGCATGTATTGTTGTGGGGCCTGCTGAGGGGCAGGCGGTGCTAGAGGATGTGGTAGACTGCCTCAGTCTTTCAGCTATTTAAAATCAGTGATTTGGGGGAAATGATGAGTATAATGAATGAACTGACCGCAAAGGGAACAAGGGAAGCTAGTTTTGATGGTATTGTTATTTCTCCCTTGACACCTGTTGTTATTGCCCCCCTAGGGGTTCTGATTCCCTTGGTTCTAGTTGCCCCCAGTAGGTTGGTTTTGTTGGGGTTGATTCTCGCCTTGGTCTGGGTTGTTATTGTTCCTGTTTCTTCCTTTCTTTTTGGCATTATTTGATGGATGGGTCAGATTTTCTGTATTCAGCTGTTTGAAATTTTGATATTGCTGAACGGGAGAGGGTTGAACAAAATTTACCCCAGTGTGTGGATGTGGGGGAGCCATAGGTTGTGGAGGACCAGGAAATGGAAAGTATAGATTCTGTGGGATTTGTGATCCATAAGGTATGTAGGAAGGCGTGGCACTTTTGCTAGTACTTAAAGTATAAGCTAAGGTAGAGGGGGTACCAGAACTTGTCTAGATAGTTGGGTGTATTGAGGGTGTCGACGGTGGCTCACTGATGGGCGGAGGAATAGAAACAGGGTATGGCTGTTGATAAGGGGGTGGGGGGTAATAAGAGGTTCCCCCATATGCTAGTGGATATTGCGGTGTGCCATACATTGGTGGTGGTTGGGGTTGAGGACTGTGGTGTGTGGTATTACCAATCAATCCGTCTACTAAGTGAGACATCTCGAGTTTGTCTTGACTGAATGGCACAGGTTTGGGGAGATCAGGAAGTACCGTGTATAAGTACCCTAATTGTGAATAGATGAGGTCATATTATTGAGCCTTACTGATGGCTTCCTCATCGAATTGAGGGAAGGTGGAAGCTACATCTTTACCGAGGAGAGAGACAAGTGATCTAAGAAACCAATCAAAACATTATTGTTTGGTGGTTTCTGCTTTGCACAAAATACGTCGTCTACGCCACCCATGAATGTGATCAGTGATATGTGTGGCTGAGGTTTGCTTGAAATTAGAGAGTAGTTCAAGACCATTGTCATGGAAGATTGGTAATTGGAATAAGGTCAAAAATGCTTTGGCCAAAGACTCAAAAGTTGCATGGGACCCCGATTTTTCGTCTACATACCATTTGGCTGATGGGCCAGTGAGTGTGCATTGAAATAATCATAGTCTGATGGAATCATCCATAATTTTGTTGGAAGAGCACCATAGGTGGAAAGTCATGACATGGTTGGCAGGGTCATCACCTGCCTTTCCTTCAAATTTGGGGATGTCTGAAGGTAGTTTGGTGGGCATTGCAGGCCATGTGGGGTCATGCAATATAGGATCATTGGTGAGTTTTCTTATATTTGGTATGTTAAGAGAGGCCAAATATGGCATTTGCAATGGGGGGGGAGGGTTAGCTCTAGCCATGGTGTGAGTGTGTTGTGAACCTGATCCTTGAGGGGGACTAGGTGGGTTGGTACTTCCCCCTTGAGAGGAATTTGGCCCCCCTCTTCCATGTAAAGGAGAGCGAGTGGATGAAGAGACTTGAGAAGTGGACCCAAGTAATGTCGAACCAAGAAAAGTTGATCCTAGAACAATGGAACTCACAGGAGTGTGTGAAGGTGGTGTCGATGAGTTGGCAAGACTAGGAACTCCCCCTAAAATAGGAGGGAGGTTTAGTAAGTGTCTAGAATGACGGGGGTTCTGTGGGTCCCCTATGATGTCTGACTAGCTGAGTGGATGTGTGAAAAATGTGATGAGAGAAAATAAACAAGAGCCTTTGTTGCAAATTTTTAACTTTACACAATATATATATCTAAATCAAAATGTAATCAGAAGTGCATCATACATAAAGTGTTTTGAAAAAGAGGCATATATGTGTATAAGTGGGATTTTTCCACGTGGGGAATCAAAGAAAACAAATGCTCGTGTCCTAAAAGACGTAATGTCCTTCCTCTCAAATAGCATTGGAACTTCCAATAGTACTCAGTAGTGGGGTCTGAAGTCACCAGAAGAGACACTAGTGAAGGATGAAATAATCAATTATAATGAGGGGTAAAGGGGGCATATCCTGAAAGAGTTGGAGATATTTTCCAATAGCCACACAAAATCTGATCAAGGTGCAATTGCAACCCACAATTGCCACCTGGGTAGATGTCCTAAAATTTGGTCACTAGGTTCCTCGGTCAAAGTGCGACATTTAGATTTTTAGCTTAAGAAATGGGTCACAGGCTGGATCTCATCCAAGAGGTGGGTGCCTCAAGGGGGGATGCATAGAACAACTAGACCTCAACCTTCAACCCTACCTTATGGGTATCTCCCTACCTTATGGTGTTAGGAATACTTGACTTGGAGGATTTTCAGTTCTCTATTTGACAACTTCTATTGTTTTGACAATGTGAGAACTAGATAACGGGGAGTTATTTGGATGCCTATCCCCGAAATCCTACCTAGACTAAAAAATTTCTTTTGTCACCTCTTATGGAGGAAAACTTAGTGATTTTTTAGAAAAAATTTAGATCTAGTTGTTTGAGATATTGGGGGTGTGAACCAACCTCGTTGAAATTAAATGGGAGTGGATAGTTTCATCAAGAAAAGGGTGGGGTGTTTCGGAATCCATTTGGAGGAAACTTACTTTGATCTCCACGTTTCAAGAAGAAACTATGTGAGTGATAAGTGACTTTTGTGTGTGAATGAGTGAAAGTGTGCCAATGTTTTAATGAATTAGGTGTCACCTTGCTGCATGTGGACTTTGATTGGTCCTTACAAGTGTTGATTACCTGATTAACTAAGTTCCTTTGGTACAACCTTGCGTAATTCAAAAGTCCCTAGGAAGCTAGCATGTGGACATGTGGGTCCATTACTATTCCTTTAACTCCCTATTGTGATTTAATATAAGAAAATATTTGAAACTATCCTAGATTGTGATCATGTGGGCATGTATGGGCCCGTTACAAAACCTTTAAACTTCACTAGTGATTTAATCTAAGAAAGTAAATTTCAACACTATCCTATCTTTGTAGCATGTGGGCATGTATGGGTCCATTACAATCTTAAGATGTGTTTGAAAAATAAACTAAGAGGAGTCCCAAGAAGGGTTGTTGTCCTCTCCTAAAGGTTTTAATCTTCTTAAGGGAGATGAAATTGTCCACAATCTTTTTCTGATTCTCAAGGTCGCTTGGAGGCACGAGAGAAGAGCATACTAAGAGATTGTTATCCAACTTCTAGTCCCAATGCAAGTTATATGTGATTACAAATGATTTCCAACTTATATTTTTAGTCAAAACAAGGCATCCATGTGGCGAAAATGAAAGCAAAAAAGGAAATAATGATTTTAAACCCCCTAAGTGCCTATGTGTTTTGACTAATCCCTTTATATGAAGAGGGGACTAAATGTGGTGCATCTTTAAAACATGCATGAAATCACTTTTAAGAAGGCTAAGGGCCTTCCCCAAATCTCAAAAAACCTTACAATGTGTACTTTTTGCACAGGTGTGCAGGTCTAAGTGGAGACAGAGGCGCACTGAGCGCCTATGCATAGATCGAAATGAGCTTATGGGCGCAGGTGCACAGAACAGAACAATGACTTAAGCGCATGTGCGCATGATGTGCATCTGTGGGCCAAAAAAACCCATGCACAGGTGACACATGGCTATGAATGAAAATTCGGGATGAAATTCTCTCAATTCAACTTGGAATTGGATGTTTAGAAGGTTGGCTTGGGCCGGTTAATGCACCTGCAAGTTAAATAAACCAAAAGAAGAGCTAGAAAAACCCAAATGGGGTAGGAAATTGATACCTTTCCCTAGTGGAGTCACCAATCTGTTGCACCTCTTTCGTCACCTTAGTGAGCAAAATAGAGGTGGTTGCAAGCTTATTTGGGTTTGCTAAGTAGGGAAACTGTAAGGAAAAGGGTAAGAGAAAGAAATATAAAAGAACAACTAAAAATTAAACTAAGAAATAAAATAACAACTAAATTAATGAACATAGAGACATAAGGACAAAAGAAACAATAAGACCCGTGTCACCAATGGTAAGGTTGATATTAGTGAAAGAAAACACCAATAAGAAATAGGACTATGAGTCCCTTCTTCCTCCAAGGGAGGGCTCTTGGACCCCCACAAATAATCTCTTCTTACAACTTTGAAAATGAAAATGGTGAAAGAATTCTTTGCTAATCCACTCAAGGGGTGAGATGGATTGCCCAATGCAATAATGCTAGTATACTCTTGATGAGAATAGAGGATTCCTTAAGAGAATAGTCGCAGCATAACTTTGCTATGAAATTCCTTGAAAAATGAAGTGCATCCATGGCCTTTTTATAGCACTTCTTTGAGGTATTGTTCAACCAACTTGTAGTGTGTAAAGAGGCTAATTAGGGCATTTCTATGTCTTTGACAAGCCACCCAATCGGATCCAGTCCATATTTAAGTGTCAAATCAACTTGGAAGCTAAACAAGAAGTGGGTGGGAGGCCGACCACTCTCATAAATGCGTTGTTCTCACATGTGCATGGCTTTTTGCAACCACAGTCACACATCGGGTGCATGTGCGCTCTTCCTGCATTTATGTTTCACGCATGTGAGTGCACGCCCTATGTAGTCATAGCGCACTTTAATTTTTTCACTAGTTGTATAGTTATTGACCCTTTGGAAATGCTTTTGTGGTAATTTTTGTCCATGGGTGACCTCATAACTGTTTGGTGATGCTGAATTCTTGTAACCATTTGCGGACAAAATTTCAGTGATAACATAAATATAAAGCATAAATGATATACACATAACACCAGGTATACGTGGTTCACCCTCTCCCTAGGGCTACATCCAAAAAACTATGCTTATGATATATTAAGGTAAAGCTTACAGTTCTTGTCTATACTCTCTCGTAGAATATCTTCTTCTTTTTCTCTCTTCCTCTCCCCCTCCTACACACCTAGCTACAGGACTTGATCTTCACACCCAGCTAAAGATCCTACAATTTCATAAGGCTCTTACACCCAACACTTTTCTCACTCACAATAAAATATTCTCTCAGTGAAAAACAATCAATAACAATGCTCAACAATAGTACCGACCTGACCTAGGTCCTCTTGACCTCTATTTATACAATATAGTCCCTCACCAACAACCTTAGGTTGAGACCTAGGTGTCAAAACCCTAGATATACAAACCCTAGGTCAAATTGACCCTCTTTTCTCGGGCTTCATCAGCCTGTCTCTCCTTTCCTCCCGCTCAGTGCTAATGGTGGATTTTGCCACTATCTAAATTGTCCTCGATCCATATACCTTTCTTATCTGTCATCCCTGATATCCTCATCCAACGACTAACTTTCTTGGGCTTCGCTCCTTCTTTTCTACTCTTTTGCTTACTTCGAGCTAGTAACAGTCACTGTGTCTCCCGCAAAGTTTGCATTTTACCTCTTCTTCCTTGAGATTTGCTTGATTCCATACCCAAGGGCCAAAAATGACCCATTATTCTATTCCATAGCCAAAATTCATCTTCCTTCCCTAGACAACACTTTTCATTTCCAATTTCACATAATACATCTATCTTACTTGAAGTTCTTATAGTTGTTGCAACCAATTTGCTTGAACCTGTTGGTAGTATGATTGATGCTACACCAAAACCCGTAGGTGATTGGTAAACTCACCACTTCCAGATTTCAAGGATCCACGAGAGGTGATTAGTCCCTTTTCATGATACATGCAGGGAGCACTGACTACTTGCAATTTCGTGCAACAATCTCCCCCTCAGCGTGAGTTGAGTGTGTATTGAACTCATGACCTCTAGCTCTGATACCATTTGTTGGTACTATGACTGTCGTTACACAAAAACTCGCAGGTGATTGGTAAACTCTCCACTACCAGATTTCAAGGATCCACGAGAGGCGATTAGTCCCTTGTCACGATACACGCAGGGAGCGCTGACTACTTGCAATTTCGTGCAACAAAACCTGCTTTTCTTATCTCACATTTCTATGAATCAAGCATAAGATTATGATCTTGGTCATACATTTGAATTACACTTAGAATATTATGTTTCATATCTTCCACTAGTAGTTTAAATGTGTTGAAACAACACAAAATAGATCTAGCTAAATAATAATACAGACATTTACAAAGAGAATTTGAGAAAGAAGAAGAAGGAGAGAAATAATGAAGGAATTCTCATTAACCGTTATGAATAATGAATAATTTACACATGATATACTCTGTATAACTCAATGAGTGCACATTGGAGGAGAACCAATGCGTCATAGTGGTGGTCTCGATTGATCTAGATATACACCATCAGTTACAGGATTGAACTTCACCTAGTCTAGTCTCTCAGGCAGTTATGGGAGTGAACTGCCACCTAGTTGAGTTAACTAGTCAACTAGTCTTTAGTTAACTGTCTGAATAGAGAGTAGTGAAGAGTTAACTCAAGGAATCAAGGGTAATGTTCCATTCTAGTGACGATACCAAGGAAAGGTTGAATTAGCATGGTGATGATCACAATGTTGCATGGTGACAAAACTAATGCATCATCTAAACTCAACTCAACTAGTCAAACTGAAGTGTCAACTGAAAGAGAATATTCTCCCCTAAAATATAGGAGACTGGATAATGACTAATTATGACTAATAAACAAGGAAAACACTTAGGAAAAATAAATCCTAGGTATGTGTGAAGTAACTCCAACAGCCCCCTTGAACATCACTATGGTGAAAATAAAGAATGGGTTCCGACAACAAGTCCATGTTAGGTACCCAAATACAAAAGATACACTGAAATAAAGTGAGGAAAGAGGCAAAAACTCATGGTAAACCCCCCCCCGTCAAGGTACAATGTATGTAAAAATAAGAACTACAAGTGCTAGGCAACTATGTCCTTCACTCCAAGATGACTTCACAAAGAATGGAACTTATACTCAATGAAGGTATTGGTGAATATGTATGCCATTTGTTCTGCTGAAGGATAGAACTGTAAGTCGATGATCCCCTCGTTTACTAAGTCTCAGATGTAATGCATGTGGAACTCGATGTGCTTCGTCCACTGTCTATGAACTAGATCTCTGCAGAACTTTAGAGTGCTCTGATTGTCACACCAGATGATGATCGTCCATGAAACTAAATTCCCAACTCAATGAGAAAATGTTGTATCCACATATCCTGAATGGTTATGTTAACTACCCATTTTTACTCTGCCTCAGCTGAAGATAGAGAAATGGCATCTTTCTTCTTTCTTGACCAATAGATAGTCTCGGAACCAAGATTGAGTGAGTAACTAGATGTGGACTTGCGATCAGTGCTATCGCCAACCCAGTCAGAATCAGTAAATCCATTGAGATCTAATGTAGAGTCTGTTGCATAATGAATCCCAAAGGTGATGATGCCATGTACGTATCAAAGTATATGCTTTGTAGCTTTCCAATGTAGCTCATGCGGCTCCTGCATGAACTTGGAAACTGCTCCAACTGCATATGAGAGGTCTGGTATGGAGTGTGTGAGATACAAAAATCTCCCCACTAGATATCTATACAATGTGCTATCAACCAGTGGAGTCTCCATGCTATCCTCAAGTTTCAATCCTGATAGGAAAGGAATCGAAGAAGAATTGCAGTCTATCATGTGAAATCTCTTAAGGAAATCTCGTGCATACTTGGCCTGTGACAGTTTGATAGGCCTAAGACAGTTTGATTCCTTATGCATCCTGATTGACTCGAGTCCAAGGAAGAAGTGTAGCGAACCCATTTCCATCATCAAAAACCTGTCATGTAGAATCCTCTTGACTGCAACAATCGATGAAATCGAGCAGCCGGTGATTAGCAAATCATAAACATACAAAACTAAAATTAGAAGTGAATCAGTCATCCTGAGCATGTAGACATTTGGGTCTGATTTACAATGTACAAATTCTGTGAAAACAGGTAGGATTCCATCTTGGCATACCATGCCCTTAGAGCCTACTTGAAGCCATAAAGGGACTTCTTTAGTTGACAAACCAAATATTAGTCCTGCATAAATCCCTGGGGATGATCCATGTAGATATCCTCAGAGATATCACCATGAATAAATGCATTCTTCACGTCCATCTAATGGACTTCCCATCCCTTGGCTGCCACAATGGCAAGTGCCAATCATATGGAATCCATCTTTGCTACTGGAGTGAAGGTCTCATCATAGTCAATACCATGAACCTGCTGAAAGCCTTTGGCGAAAAGCCTAGATTTGTATATGCTATTTTTTCCATCCGTTGTGCTCTTGGTCCTGTAGATGCATATGCATTTGAAAATTTTCCTCCCAGAAGGAAGGGTAACCAGATCCCAAGTGTGGTTCTCAAGGAGGGAGTTGTACTCCTCCTACATGGTGGATTCCCAAAAGGGATTTCCAACAGCCTCACCATAAGTATATGGATCTAAAGACTGAACCAAGAAAAGATGATTAGAGGGAAATGGTTTAGTGGAAGTGAGTGCAACAGGAGGCTCCTCAAAATCAGATCAAGTCCTCCTAGTATCGTTTGGATCACCAATGTGATCCCTTACATCCATAAGAGTATTTTGTGCCTACTTGGGCCTCTGCTATGGCTCTGTAACTGCATCTAGATACTCTAACTCTGCATTCAGCTGTACTGATTCTGAATATGAATCATCTAAGTTCTCTAAATGAAAACTGTCATCTGAAGAAGAGTCGACATGTGTATGTTCATCATATCGTACAGGTGGAAGAGTGAAGGTGTCTACATGCATCTGCTGAGGTACATGCAAGACACTTTCCTTGAATTGGACACTACGCTCAATGATGAAATGGTCCAAGGAAAGATCAATAAGATGATATCCATTTACACCGTCAGGGTATCCAACAAAAATGCACTCAGTTCTCTGTGGATCAAGTGCCTTCCTCTTTTCAGAGGGAATCCGAGCCCATGCACGTGAACCGAAAATGTGAAAGTGGGTCACTTCTGGTTTGAGGTTTCTCCAAGCCTCGTATGGGGTCTTATCCTTGACATATCTATGGGGAGATCTGTTTTGGATGTATGTTGCACAATTAAGTGCTTCAGCCCATAATTTCTATGGTAGAGACTTTACATGCACCATGCAAGATGCCATCTCCTTTAGAGATCATTTTTTCCGCTTAGCAACTTTGTTTTGCTACAGAGTGTAGGGAATTGTGTGTTGCAACTGAATCTGTGCCTCGTGGAAAAGATTGTGGATCTCATGATTCACATACTCTCCCTTGATATTAGTTCAAAGGACTTTTATCTTCTTTCTATATTATGTCTCAACCAGGGGTTTTAAATCTTTGAGGTGTTGAAAGACCTCAGATTTTTTCTTGAGAAAATAGATCCATGTAAAACGTGAGAAGTCGTCAACAAAAATGAGAAAAAACCTCACTTTGTTGATCGATGGATGTGAAAAAAGACCCATAATGTCATTGTGGATCATATCTAAAGGTGCGGAGGCTCTCTGAGACTTTCCCTTGTCAAATTTCTCTTGAGGGTGTTTCCCGAGAACACATCCCTCACACACTCCTTTGGAGAAATGGATGTCTGGTAGACCATCAACCAATATGTTCTTGCTAAGTTGTTTCATGTATCTGAAATTTAAATGTCCAAACATTTCATGCCATATCCTACTACTTTCATCAACATGAGTAAGCAGTAAATCATAATTAGGTTCAATGAATTCAGAAAACGTATACAATCTAGACTGATGATTTACCTCACTGGTAGAAAACCTGGAGTTGGTTTGCATGTCATAGATTTCCATGGAATTTGGTGTGAATATGAATTTCTTTCTGGTGCCATAATTCATCATCTGATACATGGAGAGAAGGTTGACAAAAATTTTGGGAACATGCAACACATTCTCAAAGCTTTCGTTGGTGAGTTCAATCCTTCCTTTATTGGTGACTTCGACAAAAGAGTTGTCTCCCATTAGAATGGGAAGACCTTTGCATGCATAAAAAGAATAATATACTACTTTTGAGGCATCCATGTGATGTTATTCTCCTGAATCAATGATCCAAGCATCAAGAGAAGAGTTGATGGCAATCAAGGCATGGCTAGAATTACCTTTCTTGGAATTCAGATCTTCTAGTGTATTCTTCTTGGCACCCTTGGGGATGCTATCTCCAAGGTTGTTTTGATGAAGTATTTGAGACATCATATCTATTTGATTTTGCATGCATGTAGATTCTGGATGGAATTCTTTGTGGAAGTACGTGCATTTATCCCCTTTTCTTCCCTTTCCCCTTTGGATCCGGAGGCATCAGTGAAGGGTTTTGTGTACCCTTCCTTCTTCAGATGTGCATGAGCTTTCCATTTATCTTTATATTTATATTTCTGATATTTTTGGCTCCTATCATGCACATTGATTGCATGTGCACTTGGGCCTTTGATTGTGCCGATGTTGATGAGCTTGGTTTTCTCTTATGTCAGGGATTCGATAAAGTTCTCAAGAGAAGGCATCTTCCAGGTGGCTCCAGAGGCGAATTTGATAGAATGGAATGTGGATATGAATACAGGAAATTCAGGACCAATCTTGGATATAATGGTGAGAACCATTTGTTTCTCCTCCTTTGATTTATCAACCCTACAAGCTTTGATTTGTGATAGTAAATCCTTGAATTTTGTAAAGAAATCTTGGATATTGTCGAAGATTTTTGGATCCAATGTGAGAATCTCCACCTCCAACATGTGTTCCCTCATATCATCCTGATTTCCTAAGAGCCCTTGTTATCGAACTAATCGATAGGTGTGGAAACTAACAGATCTCTCTAGATCCACCTGGATCTAGAACAAAACAAGATAGAACATGACACTTTCCTTAAGTTTTAAATATTGAATTTACTAACTAAAGAGGGATGGGTGACATATCATTTAAATGTCACTTCCTCTCGCCATTACCATCCTAGCTCTATTACAATGCTCATACAATGATGATCTTGCAAAAGAACACAACCAACCAAAGTGATAGT
>CBVK0100410525.1:0-12452 GCA_900067695.1 Picea abies | reverse complement strand
TTTATGTCTATTAATTCACCTACATTGTGAATTAATTGTCACTTTATGACTTAAGTGACATATTTCACTTTTGACTTAAAACTCCTAAGTCAAAGTGAAATTAGAATCATAAAGTAAAGTACATGGGTAATAGTCTTCCCCCTTTGTGCTTAGAGACTCATAAGCACATGGGGACCACTTTCCAAGGTACCCAAATCTCAACAAGTATCATAGTGATCTGAAGTAAAAAATATTCAGTTGTACCCTGCAAAAGACTTCAAATCTGCAAGATATACTTGCAAATTCAGTTTTAACAAGTACACAACCAAAAGACTTGGGAGAATAATAGAGGTTAATCACATTCAGGCTACATCTGCCCCAGTGCTTGCTAGCCTCAGGGGGCATCCCTAGTGCTCTGATGTCAAAGTTTTTCAATGGTAGCTTGCAAAACTTCATATCTGCAAAATATACTTAGTCCCTAGGGGATCAAATGGAAAATTAGGAAAAGTACTAATGTCACCTTGCACATTCACTCTTGCTTTGGGCAAGTGCTTGCTTACTAACCTAAGGGGGGGGCATCCTAGTGATCCGAAGTAAAAAATCTTCAATTATACCTTGCAAAAGACTTCAAATCTGCAAGATATACTTGCAAATTTAGTGTTAACAAGTACACAACCAAAAGAATAGGGAGAATAATAGAGGTTATTCACATTTGGGCTACATCTGTGCCAGTGCTCGCTAGCCTCAGGGGGCATTGCTAGTGCTCTGATGTCAAAGTGTTTCAACCGTTGCTTGCAAAAACTTGCGAAAACTTCATATTTGCAAAATATGCTTAGTCCTTAGGGGATCAAATGGAAACTTAGGAAAAGTGCTAATGTCATCTCGCACATTCCCTCTTGCTTTGGGATAGTGCTTGCTTACTAAACTTGGGGGGGCATCCTAGTGATCTGAAGTAAAAAATCTTCAATTGTACCTTGCAAAAGACTTCAAATCTGCAAGATATACTTGCAAATTCAGTATTAAGTTTTAACAAGTACACAACCAAAAGACTTGGGAGAATAACAAAGGTTAATCACATTTGGGCTACATCTGTATGTATATAACATAACATCATTTGAACATTTTCTTGACACTCAAGTCGAGGGAAGAAAACAAGAAACCCTAGCTGGTGACCAAAGTCGAAGTTAAGTTTTTTCCATGTCGATCAATTATCAATGGTGGGAGTCCTTTTTGAGTCATGGGTTTTGTGCCCGAGGTCTAGATGTGGGCCTCACTTCGTTTGAGGGGTGTATGACGGTTTTGTCTTCGTTATCCTTGGCAATCCTTGGCCATCTTTGGTGTAGAGACGATGGTTATCCAAATATGGCGGCCCCTTGACAGGTACAGTTTCTTAAAGGCCCTGTCTAGTCCAAGGATGATGGATGGCGTAGCTCTAGACTTCTTTGAAAACGAGAATGATTGGGAAAGTGATTTCCCTTCAGATGAAGCCTTCATACGAACTCATCGTTTAAAGCAGGCTGTTGACCTGGCGTGTTTGGATCCGTTAGATAAAGCCAACGTCTCTCCTTTGGTGGCAGGCAGATCAATGCCCAATGCTCATTCACTCCCGATGGTTGAAGGTGGTAATGGGTGGTCGCTCCAGGGCGTTCCGCACAAGGTTTCGTCTGAGGCTTCGAGAAGAGTAAAGTCTTCTCTCCCTTTGCCACCTTTGCATGTCTCCTTTGAATTGTCGAGGTTTGCATGTAGAGGAGAGGTTTCTCAAGGTCAGTCGAGTGATTCGGTGGTGCATGCAATGGAAATGAGGTAAAAAAAGAAAAGCTGTTAGAAGGTTAAAAAGGAACGTCAAAGAATGGTGGTAGGGGATGATGTAGAGATTGGGGCCATCCCTAATTTGCTCAGGAGAGTTGTTGTGGGTCGTTTCAGTGGAAAGGTTGTCTCCCCAACAGTGCTAACGGGTTGGCTTGCTGAGAATTGGGTTGGAATCTTGGGTTATTGCCTAGTATTCCATACTCTGGCTAGGGGTTGGATAAGGTTTTAGTGTAGAAAACACCTGAAATGAGTTTTTAATAGGGTCTAGGGATGGGGGTTGTCAGGGTTAGTTTTGAAGGAATGGGTGATTTCATTTGACCCAACGAGAGAATTGCAAACCTTGACTAAAATGTGGGTTATCTTGCCTAATCTTATTTTATTTCGATTGGCAATAAGATAGGGAAATTCCTCAGTTGCAAGCCAGGGTGGGCAGATAAGGTGGATTGTCGTTGGGCATGGGTGCAAATCAAGGTCATTTGAAGGAAGGGTTGATGGATGAAATAAAACTGGTGCGGGGATATCTCAAGTGGGTACAAAAAATTGATTATTGGCGTGTGCCGTTTAGGTGTTATGGATGTCATCAAGTTGGTCATCTGCAGGTCAAATGCCGAAGGTCGCCTTCTCATTTTCATCCTTTTCATAAATAATGGAAGTGGAAGTTGGAGTCTGAATGAACAACGGGGTTGAAGGCGTAATCATCTAGTGGAGTTTCTGGAGTGCAATATAAGATTTCAGGTAGTGATTCTCTTGTCGACTCTTCAAAGAAGTCACGGTCGAGCCCTTCTCCTGGAAAGTCTTTCATCCTTGGCTATATCTGTCTGTGCTTGGTCATCTCTTGAATGCACAAAAAAGGTCTCTTCGGTATTACCCTCGTCTCCCAAGTCTATTTCTTCCCCCTCTTCCTCCGATTGTCCTAGTGGCGTGAAAGAATCTCGCTCAAATTTAAATTTTAAACCTGATGATGTAAAGTTAGAATGTCTTCATCTTTCTCCTCATGGGTCCCCTCCCCTTTCCCTGATCGCTGGGTCTAAATTTACGTCGGAGAAATCTTCTTTCTCTCAGTCTTCTAGATCGTCTATAAAATCTGAGTATCTGCTTCGCTCAAAGTCTAAAGTAGTGGAAGACACCTGTGGAGGAGGTGGGTTAGATTTAGACAAAGTAGGGGGAGGCCAAGCAAGTCGTAAATATTTTATTTCATTAGCACAATCTAAATCTCTGAAGGAAATTCAGAGTAGGAGATAATTGGCAATTGATTGGGCCCTTAGAGCGGGAAAAGCCTAGGATAGGGTTCGCAAATGATAGTTTTTTCTTTCAATGCTAGGTGAGTCGGGGGTGCTCCTAAGGTTTTATCCCTCAAAAGGTTGGTTTTAGATAGCAGGCCGAATTTTGTTATGGTTAAGGAAACGATGTGTAGCGGGTCCAAAGCAACAGATGTTTTCAACAACTTTCTTCGAGATTGGTCATTTTGTGCCATTGACTCCGTTGGGTTCTCTGGGGGCCTTCTCTCAGCATGGAGTCCAAGGTTCAAGGCGCTGTCCTCCTCGGTAATTTCTTTAGGTATTGTTGTGGATTTAGAGGACTGTCTTTTGAAATTCTCTCTCAGGCTTATCAATGTTTATGGGCCCTACGTTGATAGAATCTCTTTTTGGGAAGGTCTGGGTTGTTTTGGTCTTTTGGAGGTCCCAAATATTATTTTAGGAGGTGACTTGAACTTCACCCTATCCATTCAAGAGGTTTGGGTGGTGCGACCAAGGTAGGAACCTCAAGAAAGTTTCTTTGTAAATTGGATTGAGCAGAGTAAGTTGATAGATATGGAACCTCCGAAACTCTCCCAAACTTGGAGAAATGAGAGGAGGACAAGATTTAGTGGCAAATAGGTTAGATAGGTTTTCAATTTCAGAATCATTGTTGGATTCCAATTGGAGAATCAAGTCGAAGGTGGTGGTTGGGGGCATCTCGGATCACATGCCAATCTTACTGGAAATAGCCAATAATTCCTCTCGTCCTCTGTCTCCAATGAAATTCAATCATCATGGTTGTGCGAGGAGGATTTCAAAAGCCTCATAAGGGCCTCTTGGATCCCTCTGGTAGATGGATCTGGTGTCTCTTGTATGCAACAATTCACTTCAAATATTTCCTGTGTTAAACGAGCAATTACAAAATGGGCTAAGGCCTTCAATGAAAAAGCCTCCATGCAACTGCGGCAAATTGAATCTCAGATTGGTTGTATTTTGATTGAAGATAGAGTAGATCAGATGTCGGAAGATGAAGGGATTAAGCTCAACAACTTGTTGCAAAAAAGAAAAGAGTTGTTGGATTATGAGGAAACAAAATGGCGGTTAAAAAGTAGGGCAATATGGTTAAAAGAAGGAGATGATAATAATTTTTTTTTCACAATTATGCTAAGCAACATAAACATGCCAATACAATCTAGGAATTGAAAAACAGTAGAGGGGAGTCGGTTTCTTCCTTTGATGATCTAGTGGTTCTAGGACAAGAATATTTCTCTTAATTGTTCAGGGCTCCTCCCAAGTGTCTTATAGAAGAGATCCTGAAAGTGGTTTACCTCATTCCCAAATCGGTAATGGATGAGATGAGTGCATCTCTTCAAGAAGAAAACTCTGAAAAAGAAATTTTCTCAACTCTCTCCTCTTTCCAGAAATGTAAGAGCCCAAGTCCTGACGGCTCGTCTGTTGAATTCTTCTTAGGCTTTTTTGAATTGATGAAATTAGATCTTGTTAAAGTGGTTAATGAATCTCAAAGATTGGGGAAGGTTTGGGGTTCCTTCAACTCAACCTATCTTGCCTTGATCCCAAAGAAGAAAGAAATGGAATCTTTCGCAGACTTTCATCCAATTTCTTGTTGCAATCTTATTTACAAACTCATAGCTAAGATTATCGCCTCCCATCTCAAACCCATTTTTAGTTTCTCTATCTCAGAAGAATAGTTTGGATTCCTTAATGGGCGTCAAATTCATGACGCAGTCTCCATAACTCAGGAAGCCCTTCACTCAATGAAATCGAAGAAAATCCCTGCCTTTATTGTGAAACTGGATCTCTCTAAGGCCTATGATAAGGTTAATTGAACATTTGTGCGCTTAGCTCTCATTCAAATGGGGATCAATCTATCGACTGTAAATTGGATCATGGGGTGTATAGAGTCTTCTTCTCTAGCTGCGCCAATCAATGGTTCTCCCTCTTCTTTCTTTTGTCAGTCAAGCGACCTCCGACAAGGGTGTTCCCTTTCTCTCTTCATTTTCCTTTAGGCTGTGGATGGTTTAAGTAGGCTTACTCATCAAGCTCGAAGCAGGTACCTCATTAAAGGTCTAAATGTCTCCAAGGAAGAATTACTAACCCACTTGTTATTTGTAGATGACATTATCATCTTTGGTGTAGGTTTTGTTCAAGAGATCAAAGCTTGGAAAGGAATTCTAGAATCCTTTTCTATAGCGACAAGAATGCAAATTAATAATGGAAAATCAATTGTTCTTACCAATGCATTGGGGGACGACTTGCAAAATCAACTTATGGAGCTCCTTCAGTTTGAATGTAAATGTATTGCTGAAGGAATGAAGTATTTGGGATTTGAGCTCAAGCCCAACTCCTACTCTTACGACGATTGGGCTTGGTTAATAAAAAAGATTTGAGGCAGATTCTCTTCTTGGTCGCATAGATGGCTCTCTAGGGGTGGTAGGTTGGTCTTGATGGCTAGTATTCCCGTGTATTGGGCAACAATAGCAAAAATCCCCAAAGGAATATTTACCAAGGTAAGGAAGCTTTGCTTTCAATTCCTTTGACGAGGCAGCAAGGATTTTGGTGGACCCTTCTGGTGAATTGGAAATGCATCGTGAGGCCGAAGGAGCTTGGAGGTTGGGGGGTAAAAAATATTTTTTGGTTTAGCAAAGGTTTGGCTGCAAAAAGTCTGTGGCGGTTAATTCATAATAAGGCTCTTTGGGGAAGGGTGTTATTGGCAAGTGAAGGGTGTTATTGGGGAAGGGTGTTCCTGGTCTTTCAAGTGAAGAATGGTTGAGATCATCAAGGAAATCTAGGGCTAATGGATCAATAGGTTGGAAGACAATGATGGAAACCTACCCTTTGGTCGGAAATTGGCAGCGAAAATAGGTATTTTTTCATTATGGGATTCTCGTTTAGGTGATCTAGATGGTGTAGGAAGAAGTGAGTGGAAATTGGTTGAAGGTTTAGGTCTTGAAGGAACACTAAAGGAAGAATGGCAGGCTTATACAAGGCCTTTGTATTCAAATTTTATTAAGTTAGATGCCGATGTCGATGATCTGATTTGTTGGTCAGAAAATGAAAAATCGGCCTCCTACACAGCAAAATTGGGATACCAGGTTCCTGTTGAGGCAGAATTTGAAGGTGATAAGAAAAGATGGTGGTCTCTCATGTGGAGGGAAAACACTCCTTTTAAGGTTAAAAATTTGGCTTGGCTTGCGATAGAAAACAAAATTCTAACTTGGGATAGCGGTTTGAAGAGAGGCTGGATTGGTCTGAGCCGATGTGCTCTGTGTAGAAGTGAGGAAGAGACAACACAACATCTTTTTGTATCATGCTTTTATGCGCAAAAGGTGTGGATGGATGTTTGCGCTCTTTTTAAGTGTGGCTCCATGTAATTGGAAGGAGGGATAAGTGATTGGCTGTTCAAATGGTTCTCGAAAAGTTGCTCTAAGTCCTTTAGTTTGATGCCTCTATTCTTGTTTTATTTTCTTTAGTGGGTACATAATTCATATGTTTTTCAGAACAAATTTATTCCAGAAGAAGCTGCTGCCAGGATGGTCCAAAAACTCTCCAAAGAATTCATGACACTAGAGAAAATCCCCAAAAGGAGGATTGTCGAGCCTGAAATAGACAAGAGCATTCCATGGGGTTTTTTTTGATGGGGCTAGTCAAGGCCACCCAACACGTTGTGGTGCATGGGTGGTCCTTCTCATTTCTGCTAATCACTATTACAACATCCATTATACGCCTGGGTGAGGATCGAATACAAAAGCATAACTTGCAGCATTATGGGCCCTTCTTTTTATGGTTAATTCCCTTAATTTAAGAAAAATTCAACTCTTGGGAGACTCCAAGATTGTGGTTGATTGGGTTATAGGCAAAGGAGATCTTCAGATGGTGGCACCAAACATGCGTAAGGCACAGATCCGGTCCTTTCTTTCAGTGCTGGAAGGGTAGGATGCCATATCTGCTGTGGGATTAACGAGGCAGCTAACAAGCTTTCAAAGAAGGCGCTTGAGCTTCAGGATGGAACTTTTAGTTTTCAGGAGCTGTATGATGGGCACTCCCTTAGGGACATGACTTTTCATCTATAATTTTTTGTGCGGAAAAGAATGAAGAAGTTGTAAATGCATTAGTAAGTTAAAGGTATAGAAGAAAAGTAGGATCTTTTTGTCAGGAATCAGTTGTGGAAAGATTGGACAGTATTGTAAAAGATAAGTTTCTTTTGAACAGTCCTTTAATGGATCGGAATACGTATATTTCTTTATAATGGAATATAAAGTTTTTTCTTGCTCGGTTAAAAAAAACATATCATTTAAAAATTAAAAAATATAATAAACCTAGACTATAGAGCCTAGTGTTAGAATATAATGGATGTGCTCGTTTTACCATTGACAATATCACTATTGTCACCCAAGCATAGGCCGAAGCCACCCTACGAGCACCTTAACCTTGACAAAGAATCACTCTGGAAGCAAACCCTAGGCTAGATAGCCAAACAAAGGGTAGCGCACCTTTCCCCAAGGATAGTGCACCAACAAGAGCTGATCAGATGTTCCAAACCCTAGCCAAGAGATAGTCCAAGCATAACTGCTAGCTGCAGTAGTTGCAACGACAACTCTCCTCCAAACCTGCGCAGAAACTGGGCAACTGTAGTGCGCATAAGTGTTGCTCTACAATTCTGAGACTGCCTGCCAGAATGAGAACTGGCCTCCTGTATTTATACTAATAATGGCTAACTGCCTGGGTTGACTTCTCATTCTGGGTATCTATTTGTTCAGTATATATTATTATTTCTGGCCGACTTCTTCTCTTGGAGGCTAATAACCTAATATAAATTATCTTCTTGAGCCGACAAGTCTTCTAGGGTTATTAGCCAACTCATTAGGGTTTCTTCTTGCATCCTGGAGTATTCTATCCTCGTCAGGTTTACACGTGGAGGTAAATACCTCCCCCAGCTACCATAATATCAACACTCCCTCCTAGCTAGGGAGGTATTACAGGTAATGGTCTTGAGCACAAAACATACCATTCACCTGGTAGCATCAACATAGTCGTCTAGACTAGATTATGACTAGATCATGAGCACCATCATCATCATCAGTGTCATCAACTGCATCATCTCTCGAAACCATATTCTATCTGAGTAATCAGACATGATGTTCACTCCACAGAGTGATACAAGAGCCATTCTTCTAATCTAGAAGAGTAAATGCTCTGAACCATTTTTCGTCTGGGAAATCTTTGTCCTTTGATTATCCATCTAATTGATAATCATTTCAATACTGCTGATAATCTTCAAGGCAATCGAAACAAAATAGAACACAACTGTGTCTATCCATAGTAGTACATAACTACAATCCAGTGGTACACTACCACACCAAGTAACACACAAGTACTTGATCAACAACATATAGTCACGAACAGTGGAACACATCCACCACAGTAGTATACATCTACTGTCATACAGTCTTCATAATAATCATCTGATATCAACCTGCACAGAAACAATGTTATGATATAAACTGAATCATCTGGGCCAATCTTTCACTCACATCTGTGAGATCTGAAAGATTATTTTCCCTCAGAGTAGAACAATGAGATATCTGGACTATTCTTCTCAAGCAAGGAAGAATAATTGTCCTGTCTTCTGAACCTGGACCATTCCCCACCTTGGGCCATTCTTCCTACACTAATCAAAGTGCACCCTGGAGAGAATGTATAAACCCTAAGGAATGTCTGTCCCTGATTGTTGAGCCTGGACCATTCCTCCTCCACTAATCAAAGTGGACCCTGGAGAGAATGTATAAACCCTAAGGAATGACTGTCCGGACCATTTCCTTTGTTAACCACAAGAGGAAAAGACTGTCCTGTATCAACCTCCAAAACAGACCATTCCTCATGTTAACCACAATGAGAAATCGCTGTCCGGCAAGGCGGGCTAGTCTTCTTGAGTAACCCTCAAGAAGAGAGACTGCCCTAGACCACTCCCCATGTTAACCACAATGGGAAGTCGCTATTTATGATACATCAACAATCTGGACCATTTCCCATGTTAACCACAATGGGAAATCGCTGTCCGTCAGAAATCTTAATCCACTTTCCGAATAGGAAAGCATCTGTCCAAGCTGGACTATTTTTCAATCTTGAAAATGAATGTCCTCAATAATATTTTCAGTGCTCCCTCCCAACCTGGGAGTCATCTCTTCCTTTTTCAATAAGGAAGTCGTCTCCACGAGCTCCAGCGTGAGTACGCAAACTCTTTCATCTTGGATAGAAGCTTTACCAAAATGTCTGCTCATCTGCTCATCTGTGGAGATATGTATTGGAGAACCACTTCCTCCTTTCTGGACTTTATCACGGATAATGTAATGTTTGATTTCAAATGTACTTCGTTTTGGAGCACTGGTCTTCTTTGAAGGCTTCATGTAGCTCTAATCAATAAAATATATCATTGTTGGAAAACTGGAACATATCCATGTGGCACTTCTTCTGTCATCGTGAGATTTGATCTTCTGAGTAATCATCATGATACAATATCTTGTTATAGGAAATCTTCACCATGCTTCTGCTGTGCACTGGAGGTTCTCCACCAAGTTATTTTCTTCCATCTGCATGCAAGGGTCTCTTTCTGGTATGCCTCAAAGTCTTGAGGTTGCTCTTCATACGCTCTTTATTTAATTTCTCTGGAGAACTTTCTTTGCATTCATCTGATGTAGAACTCCAACTCATGGATGTTGCAGATGATATAATGACTCATGTAGAGATAAGTCTGGTTTACTTGGAACAAGTAATCATCATAGTCTCCTCCCTCCATCTGGGAGAACCTCTAGTTTTGGATCTCTCAATGCTTTCATTCATAAGTCTTCCATACACTATTCTTCATCACGACTTTCAATTCCTCTGCTTGATTGCTTTTATTGAGTTTATATCAGGCTGACAATCTTGTGATTCTTGATACAATGACTGGTTGTTCTGGCTTCTCTTTCTTTCTTGGAATCTTCATGTGTTTCTTTAGTTCTCGGGTCCATGGAGTTTCTTATAGATTCCATGCCCTAAAGATTCCATCATAGGATCACGGATGTGGATGGACAACCAGGGATACTTTAAGGCTTCTCTTTGAAGAATACGTACTGTCTTTCATGGCTGCTATCATGGATATATACTTCATCATCTTCAATGGATCATAGGATTAGCTCCCTCCTAATCCGTGCTTCATGTATGAGTGCATATAATCGACTCCCTCCGTCTAACGGAGTCCACACTTCCATCTGCATCCTTATTGTCTTCTGCAATATATAATTGGCTCTCTTGTCTAACAGAGTCCACGCTTCTGTCTTGTTGTCTTCTACAAAACGTCATAAGTCTTTTTCCAATTTCCTCTCGATTGTTGACTTCTTTCTGTTGTTGCTTCTTCTAAGTCTCTTCATGTTTGATTCGGCTTATCTTGCAATAGCTTCCACATGATTTGTATTTCATCCTTTCATGTGTATTATCTAATGATATCCATTCTTATCTTGTTGTTCTTCCATAGGTATAGTTCTTCTTGGAACACATTATCTTCTAAGAGATAGATATACAAGATATGTATAGAGACGATGCAAACAAGATATGTACAAGAAGTAAGAAGAGTTTTGTTACCTTTAGAAGAAGAAGTCTCTTCCATCCTACTTAGTGTTCTTTGTAGGTTCCTTTTCTTCGGCAATTGATGCTTTGTCTCCTTCCTTTTCTTTAGCTCGGGACAATGTTTCTTGTAGTGACCATACTTTCGACAGTTGAAGCATTACTTCTGAAATGTCTTTCTCTTGATTTGGCTTCCTCCTTGAACCAAACTTCCTTTTGTTCCTGAAGTTCTTGAATCTTGTTGTGAAGGCTTGATCATCGTACTTCTTTTGGGGTTTCTCTTTTGCACTGATCCTTGATTCTTCTTGAGCACAACAAGTCCAAAGTTTTTCAAATGTCGGATACTCCTTTCTTGTGTTCATGCTTGCGGCAAATGCATCCCACGTCTTGGGAAGACCATTGAGTACTATGTTTACCAACTCCTTCTCTGAGATGATCTCTTCAATAGCTTGTAGTTGATCTCTTAACTGAGAAATTCTCACAAAGTATGATGTTATGTTGTCATCATCATTCATCTTCATGTCACGGAGCTCATTCTTCAAACTCATTACTTGTCCAATGTTTCTGACTGAGAAGAGGTTTGTTAGGGCATCGTATATCTTCTTTGATGAGACAAGATGGGAGATGTAGGGTATCAAGTGGTCTTTTATGGATTCCACTATGATACTGGACTTCATCATCTTTGAACTTCTCCATAGCTGCAACATTTTGCGGTTCCTTCTCTTTCCCTTCTTCAAACTCTGGATTCACGATCTTTTTTTTCACGATATCCAACACTTTATTCTTGGCAAGGATGAGGTCAATCCTTGTCTTCCACGCTCTGAAGTTAGAGGCTCCATTTAACTTGTTCTCTGACTTCATAGAATAAGTCATGGCTGCTTTGACTTGGTCAAACCCTAGATTTGACCACAAACTCAAACTTCACATCTTGGCTTGCTGAGAGTATCAGGAGATGCGCTAGGCTAGAGCGCACTGATCTATCTGGAGATTAGGTCAATCCATTCACTTAAGGTGCCTCAACAAGAGGATTAGGGTTTCTGCAACTGCTCCTGCTAGTAACCCTAGCGATAGTGTCTTAGAAGCTGCTTCTGCTAGTAACCCTAGCGACAGTTCCTCAGCGAGCTCAATATCCTAGCGGCTATGTTTCCTTCCAGCGTTTAGACTGAATGAAGGAGGTGTGGGCCCATAACCTATTAGAATATAATGGATGTGCTCGTTTTACCATTGACAATATCACTATTGTCACCCAACCATAGGCCGAAGCCACCCTCCGAGCACCTTAACCTTGACAGAGAATCACTCCGGAAGAAAACCCTAGGCTAGATAGCCAAACAAAGGGTAGCGCCCCTTTCCCCAAGGATAGCGCACCTTTCCCCAAGGATAGCGCACCAACAAGAGCTGATCAGATGTTCCAAACCCTAGCCAAGAGATAGTCCAAGCGTAACTGGCGTAACTGCTAGCTACAACAGCTGCAACGACAACTCTCCTCCAAACCTGTGCAAAAACTGGGCAACTGCAGTGCGCACAAGTGCTACTGTTATGAACATAAAATATACATAAATAGATATTCATAACATAATAATAGTTAATAAATAATAATTATTAATAATGAAAGGTCATGTCTCAAAGGACATGACTATTGGTAAAGGGCACCCCTGCGTGGGTATATAAGCAGGCCCTCATCTCTCAATTGTAATCATCTCATTATATATCTTATCATATCTTATCTATTCTTATTTTATATATTATTCCTATATGGATTATTATGTTATAGTCCAAGTATTTTGGATAATTCTTGTGTGAGCG
>CBVK0100410524.1:0-12453 GCA_900067695.1 Picea abies | reverse complement strand
CAAGGATAATTGGTAAAGTATTTAGAATATTCTTCCAAGTTTGTGATCCAAATGGAGTAATGCTCACAGCCGACCTTAACCAAGTACTTACTGGGACATGAAGAAGATATTTTTCTTTGATAACTCTTTGCCAAATCTTGGGCTTCCTTAAAGCACGCCATAAAGTATTAGTAGCCAAAGCTCTATAAAAAAAAAAGTTCCGTAAGCCCCATCCTCCCAGTTGCTTAGGCTTTGCTATAATTTGCCAATTACAAAGATGATAACACTTCTTTGTTTTATTTACATCCCACAAATAATCATAACTAAGTCTATGAAGCTTAGTTAGCAACGATACATAAATATAGGCTAGTGTCATCCAATAGACTAGTAAGTTCTCAAGCATAGCTTTTATAAGAATCAGACGACCTCCCAAACTGAGCCACTTATTACACCAAAGGTTGATCCTTGTCTCGGACCTTTCAACTAACCACTGCCAATCCATCGTTTTATAACTTCTTGGTTTCATCAAATAACCCAAATATTCCATCGTTTTATAACTTCTTGGTTTCATCAAATAACCCAAATATTTAAAACCACAATTGAGATCTTTAACAGAATAACCGAGAATGTCCACAATTCTTTGAAGTGAACCAGGGTCGAGACCCACATGCATAACAGTGGACTTTTGTTTATTTATGATCAAACTTGATGCTCGGTAAAAAACTTGAAGTATACTTTGTATTTTCTCCCACTCAGCTATAAAATCTTTTGTCATAATAAGAATGTCGTCCACAAAAAGTAAGTGGAGGATCCTAATCATGCTAGATACTTTAATGCCTATTATCTGACCCTCAGATTTTGCTTTTTTTAAAGCCAAATTAAGCCCCTCCATTACTAAAATAAATAGTAAAGGAGATAGCGGACATCCCTAAGCCCCTCCATTACTAAAATAAATAGTAAAGGAGATAGCGGACATCCCTGTCTCAAACCCTTGCTACTTTTGAAAAAAATAGTTGCCTCTTCGTTTATTAAGGTAGCATAAGTAGTGGAAACTACACATGCGATGATCCAATTCGTAGTTTTTAACCCAAAACCACTTTGATGAAGTACCAACCTTAAATAATCCCAACTAGTATAGTTGTAAGCCTTCTTCAAATCAATTTTAAGGATTAAAGCTTTCAATTTCCTACCATCATGATGACCATGCACCCTACCATCATCTTGTTGCTAAAAACAGAGCACAACATTGAGACATAATGTCAACACTAAATTACTTAAAAATAACAAAAATAGAAAACAAGAAAACAAGAAAAAATTAAAATATCTCACTAATTTATTTGGTGTTGGTTTTGTTATGTAAGGTGGTTGTTAGGGGTCTTTTGGCACACATAAATCTTATTTTGGCTGGCTACTTAAATTTCACTTATGATGTTGGGGAGGTGTGGGGATATTTTGTCCATCTGGATCTATTGACATGTTTTTCCAAAGACTTATTTACTGAAAACAGATTGGTGGACATTGCACTGGATGTTCTAGTTCTGGCCTAGATAAATGGCAAAGTGGGCTTTGATGGTATTTCTAAAAGATTGGATCGTGTCTTTTTGGCTGAAGATCTCTTATTGGGAGTTAGCAAATACAAATCATGGGTGGAATATCCCTTCATCTTAGACCATGCAGCTGTCTTTTTAAATTTAGATTGTCAATCCTTACCGACGACCTATCCATTCAAGTTTAACTCAAGCTAGTTATGTGAAGAAGAGGTTGCCTCTTTAGTGAGTGAAGTATGGAAGGATCCAACTCATTTGGTTGAAAGTTCAGCAGAGACTAGTCTTGAAATTGAAGTCATTAAATTTTCGCATAAAAGCTTGGGCAAAATATTAAAAAAAAAAAACAAGAAGAAAGGTTATTTCGATTGGAGGGACATTTGAAAGACAGAGCAATGATAGGGATACACAAATAAAACTTTTGGAGGCCCAACGTGACAAAATCTTACTAAGCATAAAGGGGCTTTCACAGTGCAACATATTAGATATCATTTTTGGAATTAACTACATAGAGTAAGTCATTAATCTATCGCCCATATCCATGAGTATTAGTCACAACTGACCAATACTCATGGATATGGGTCATAGATGAATGACTTACTCTACGCAGTTAATCCCAAAAATGATATCTAAAATCTTACTAGATGAAGAAGACTTGTGGCGTCAAAGAAGTAGAGCCATCTCGATAAAGAGTGGTTATAAGAATACAAAATTCTTTCACAATTTTGCAAGCCTTAGAAGGAACAAAAATCATATTTGGGAGATTAGTGATGAAAGCGGCGAATTTCTTTTTGGACAGGGTGGGATCAAAAGAGAACTTGTCAAGTACTTTAATTTTTTTTATGAGGAGCCATCTCATGTGGTTATTAATGATCAAGTTGATATTGCCAGTCTTTTTGGTCGTTTTGTCAATGATGATGATTCAATTTTATTAGACAGAGCTTGTACGAAGACAAAACTTTGGGAGGTTCTTAAGTCCTTTGCCAAAGACAAGAGCCCAGGGCCCAATGGTTGGACAATAGAGTTCTTTATCCACTTCTTTGAATTAGTGGGGTATGATTTACTAGAAGTGGTGGAGGATTCTAGGACTCGAGGGTTAGTGAACAAGTCTTTAAACACGACATTTTTTACTCTTATCCCAAAATTTAATAATCCATTGTCCTTTGGTGATTATAGACCAATTGCTTTGTGTAATTTATGTTACAAGTTGATTTCAAAGATAATTGCAAATAGGATAAATCCTATTCTATCTCGCTCGTTGTCAGAGGAACAGTTGGGTTTTCTAAAAGGTAGACAAATCTTGGATGCAATAGGCACGTCGCAAGAGTGCTTGCACAGTATAAAGGTAAAAAAGTCAAAATCTATGATCTTAAAGCTATATCTTAAGAAATCTTATGATTGCATCAGTTGAGATTTTTTAAGAATGACTCTTATTCAAACAAGCTTTAGTATTTTATTCACAAACTGGATCCTGAGTTGTGTGACCAGCGCAAACTTCATAGCCCTTATAAACGTGGAGACTTCACCAATGTTTCAGAGTGGTAGAGGTCTGAGGAAAGGTTATCTGTTATCACCTCTGTTATTAATTTAAATCATGGAAGGACTTAGCCTACTTTTAAAGAAAAGAAAGAATGAAGGAAAGTTGTTAGGGGTAAAGGTCTCCAAATTAGTTAAGATTCTGCATTTGTTTTTTGTGGATGATGTGCTTATTATGACAAAAGCATCTGTTGATGAGTGGAAAGAGATAAAAGAGATACTACTAATTTTCTTTAGTGCCTCTGGTCTGCTGATAAACGGGACAAAATCTACCTTCTACTTTGCTGGAATCCAAGGGGAGACATTAGAAAAATTAAAGGAAAATTTCCCTTATAATTTCGTTGATCTCACAAAGGGTTTTCGATATATCAGATACTTCTTAAAGGTGGATGCATATAAGACATGGACTGGAGATGGCTCCTTATAAAGATTGAAAAAATGATTGGGTTGTGGTGTAATAGATGCTTGTCACTGGGTGGCTACTACACACTAGTCAAATATGTTCTTGAAGGACAACTTGTCTATTGGATGGCACTGGCTGCCATACCATCATTGATTTTGAAAAAGATAAGGAAACAAATGTTTAGTTTTCTTTGGTCGACTGACATTGGGAAAAAGCATATGCATTTATGTAGCTGGGAAGTTTTAGTAAAACCAAAACATTTGGGAGGCTGGGGGATAAGAAACATTTTCCTTTTTAACAGAGCCTTGGCTGCAAACTCTTTGTGGCAAGTCCTGATGAAGGATGGAATTTGGAATAAGGTGATAAAAGACAAATATCTACATCATTGCTCGGTAGTCACTTGGTTTAGATCGACTTCAGCCACAGTTTCATATGCCTCTCAGACTTGGAAGAACCTTCTGAAGTCCTTGCATATGATTGCTCATTGGTTGAGTTGGATCCCGAGGTTTGGTCACTCGGTTTTGTTAGGATTGGACATCATTTTGGGCCTGGGGAATTCATCCTATTTTTCTCATCAAGTTATTTCTGAGCTGAAGGCTATAGGAAAAAGCATACCATGTATTTTGTCAGAACATTGGAAAACTAGTGAGGAGATCGGCCTTAGTGGAAACTTGGCAATGGAATGGGATGCTTATTGCAGGGAATTAATTGGAGCGGGGGTACAGTTACAGAATCAGGAAGATGATCTTATTTGGACTGGGGGAGATAGATCATGTAGCCTTACTGCAAAATATATATATATTGTGTGATTGCAAAAAAGAAGTGGCAGCATGTTATTGGGGGTTGGATGAGACATATGTGGAAATGCGACATGGAACAAAAAATTAAAGTATTCACATGGTTATCCATTGAGAATAAAATTTTAACCTGGGATACCTTGTAAAGAAAAGGTTAGGAAGGCCCAAACATATGCTATCTGTGCTCAAAAGCCGCAACATATGTATATCATTTATTTGTAAATTGCAGCTTCATTCAGGATGTTTGGAATAGGATAAAAAGGGAGCTAAACATTATGACTGCCTGGGAGGGAAGCTCGTTAATTGGTTGCTATGAAAACCGGGTTAGAAAGGAGTTTTCTTTCATTACCATCCCCTCCCTATTATGTTGGTTTGTTTGGTTCGAGTGGAATAAAAAACAAATTGAGGGTAGGAATATTTCTACTTTTTTTGTTGTTTATAAAATTCGGGAAAACTTAGCACTTTAGAAAACTACACTGAAGAAGGTTATCCCTCGTTTAATTTCAGATCCCAAGTTTCTCTACTCCAATAGTCAGTTGGTTTGATGGAGCAGCACAATTAAGAGATCATAGGAGTGGGGTAGGGGGATTGATAAAGATCAGTGAAAATTTAGTTTATAAGTGGACTTTCAATTGCGGCATTGGGACAAACACCAGGGCAGAGCTTCTAGGAGCATGGACGACACATATCTTGGTTGTGCGTTTGAATATTGAAGTCATCCAGGTAATCGACGACTCAAAGATTATTACTGATTCGATGAAGGACAAAGGAAACCTACAGATTGCCTCTTTGATGGGGTGGAAGGACATAATCATCAATCTCAAAAAATCTTTTAGGTAGATCAATTACACACATGTTTATAAGGAGCTAAACAAGGAAGCAGATTCTCTCTCGAAAAAGGCTTCGACGAAGATCGAAGGAAGGATAGAATACAATCTGTGGGTTGATGGAAATGAGGGCCCTACCCTCTATTTTAATCTTTTTTAAATGCATAGTAGTTTTATATTTTGGTCTCTCAAGTCAAATGAAAAATTTTGAGGGCAATTTACTCTCTTTATATATTTCTCAATCAAAATTCCCCCCTTGGCATAGAAATTAGTAGATCATAGATGGAATATTAGTTTCCTTGATTTTATGGGTTATTTGCAGCACTCTAGCTTCAATGTTGGTGTACTGAAAGAATCATATTAGAGCCATATTCATAATCTCTTTAAAAGAGAGGGGGCTTATTGTAATGTCAAGAGTTTTGGAGGGGTGTTTTGCTAGCATGAACTATGGAGGTGCTGAAAATGTGTACACAATTATATTTCTAATATAAATGAGTAATTTTTCTGTTGAAAAAAACGGTGGTCAAGGTTCTAAACTCATAGTAGTAGGGAGAAAACACCCAAAAATATCCCACTATATTAAGAATTAGTGTTTCCACACCAAGTACCATCCTTGGTTGATTTTGAGGGCTTAAATGCCTCTGGATCATGATACTCTAACAAATAATTTTATTTTTATTTTTTATTTTATGTAAGGTGGTCAAGGTTCGAAACTCACAGTAATAAGGAGAAGACCCCAAAAATATCCAACTATATTAAGAATTGGTGTGCCCACACCAAATACCATCCGTGGTTGATTTTGAAGGCTTAAATACCTATAAACCGTGATACTCTAACAAACAATTTTTTTTTATATAAAATACTTGGTAAATGCGGAAAATGTGTACACAATTATATTTCTAATATAAATAAGTAATTTTTCTGTTGAAAAAAAGTGAAAACTTAAATATCTCTAAATCATGATACTCTAACAAACAAAACAAAAAATTGTTATTTATATAATTGTTGTTTATATTAAACATGGTCATGCACATATTGCATATGCACCACTTGTCGTTTCTCCATGTCATACACATCCACGTGTTATTTCCTCACTGATGTCTTTGTTGTTAGTCCACACAATGCCGAAAATGAAATTCATAACACAAATCGAAATTAAATATGATGCTACCTTTAAAATTATAGCCAAGTAATTGACACGTTGGTTCCATCACTCATATCGAATCAATTGACACGATGTTGTCATCATCATTTCTAGGGCTCACGGTATACCAACTCTTTCCTTACACAACACGAAATAAGAATTGTGGGCATAATGTCAAGTTGCAATTAATACCGTTGACATTTATGGAAGATTTTAAATTGTGAATGTTACATTAAGTTATGGATATAGTGAATGTCATTGGCACATATGTATAAAATGTAGATTTAAAATTATTTAGTTACGAAAATTTAATTACCCTGTAGAAAAAATAAATAAATTTGATAACAACTTATATGGTTTAGACTTAATCAAGAGTTGATTTATCTTAGGTAGTTTATAATTGTATATAGTTTTAGTGGTTGGTATCTATGTGACGGGAGTATATTTAAGTGGAATATTGTTTTCATTCTTATATATATATATATATATATATATATATATATATATATATATATATATACTTTAAGGTTTCTAAGGTAATCATGAGATATCATGTTAAAATTAATGGAGATCAAAACAATATAATAGTATATTTATAATAAAAAAAATTAATGATTAATAACAAGTATATTTATAATAAAAAAAAAAAATTAATAACAAGCATGCACTTGACAAGAAAAAAACACGCACATAAGAAAAACAACATAACAACAAGCATGCAAATAACTTAATATATCTTTTAAGCATGTAAATAACTTAATATATCTTTTAAGTTGGAAATTGATTTTCATGTTTAAAATTTGAAAAATGTCTTTCAAAATTATATGAAAAAACCATTAAACCATTTATATATCAAAATTTCAAAATAACAAGCATGCACTTGACAAGAAAAAAAAAACGCACATAACAAAAACAACATAACAAGAAGTATGCAAATAACTTAATATATCTTTTAAGTTGGAAATGAAAATTAATTTTCATGTTTAAAATTTGAAAAATGTCTTTCAAAATTATATGAAAAAACCATTAAACCCAAATAACTTAATATATCTTTTAAGCATGTAAATAACTTAATATATCTTTTAAGTTGGAAATTGATTTTCATGTTTAAAATTTGAAAAATGTCTTTCAAAATTATATGAAAAAACCATTAAACCGTTTATATATAAAAATTTCAAATTGTAATATTATATATATTGATGTTATATAATTTATATTATGTTATAAGTTATAACATGTTATATGAAAATTTCAAATTGTATTTCTTTGCATCATTTGAAAAAAAACAATTCGTTTAATAAACTAATGACTATAAATGATCCAGAAAAGTGGTGACAAAGGATATTTGAAATTTGAATGGCCCAAAGATTTCAGGAAAGATTTGTAGCATTCTAAATCTATCTAGAACATTAAAAAAGGCTTCATTTACAACAGTGCAAGTACTACTAAAGTTTTCAAATGTATTTTGTGAGTAAAAAGTTATGATTATTGTCTATTTTTTTATACTTTTTGTTGAATCGTCTCAAGTATTTCTAAAGTTTTTAAATGTATTTTGTGAGTAAGAAGTTATGATTATTGTCTATTTTTCTATACTTTTTGTTGAATCGTCTAGATATATCACCTATTGAACGTAATATTATGAATTGCCTCGTAAGTTTTTGGATTTCAAAATAAGAATAATTAAAAATGTTCCAACAAAACTTTTTAATCTTTTTTACAATTTTGAATTATTAAAAATGTTCCAACAAAACTTTTTAATTTTTTTACAATTTTGAATTTTTGAAATAGGTGGGATGTTTGAAATTTGAAATTTGAAATGGGCCAAATCCTTATCCTTATAATTTGAAAATGAGCTCTTTCACCATTTTAAAAAAATGAATGAATATTATATTTAATGTAATAGTTCAATATTTTGTTGATTTCATATATAAATTATTAAAACTAAATTATTCTAATATTTATTATAAAATAATAATGTTGAATTTTAGAGGCGGCAAGAGCGGGTGGGGTTATTTATCACCTTGAGGAATTAAACTATTGTAGTTTAGTTGGGATTTGGTCAAACTACAAACAATTTTGTCTAAGCGCTGACGCTCTTTAAAGGGTGTCAGTTAGCTATAAGTCACAGAGGAACTTGGACGCGGAAGTTTCCTGCATTCAACGACGGCCATCAATTCGTTACCTACCTCCCATTCATTCTTACGCCCCGCCTCGTACCTGAACCCGCTCGTGCCCGTCTCATTCCTCTGCTTCTGAACCGAACGACTATGAACTAAATTCCTCTGCCTCTGAACTAGATTGTGAGCAACTGGCGATACACTGGACTATGAGCAACTGGCGAGAAAGACAGCTCTCTTCATAGGCCAGTTTGACAACGTGTATGAACGATGAGGATAGATTGTGCGACAAACACACAATTGTTGTCACGCTTGTATGCAAATGGCAGTTGGCAATGGAAATGGGCACCTCCATAAATGTCGCATTATCTTTGGCACTTCGCTTGGACCGATAAATATTAGGGAATGCGTTGAAGACAATGGGGCATGCGAGGATATATAGATACCGATAGTCAAAGTGGAAGGGTTATCAGTTGCGCTTGCCTCCCTTCATTTGGGTCTGCCTACAGAATTATGGAGGGAGTGAAACATAACGTATATTAAGAGGTTATTTACTTACTTGGTTGGTCCCATCCCGAGAAGGATCCCTAGAGAGGTTGGTTGTAGAGAGAAAAGAGATGGTTGTAGAGAGCCAATAGAAAGAGAGTTTGGCTAGTGATCGAACCGACTTGACTTTCTATCCATCCAAGTGATCGAAGAGGCTGTAGAGGGACTTAAAAAGGTTGTAGAGAGCCTTCTCTATTACTGTTTTACCTCTACAAAGATCTATATTGCGAGAAAAACAACTCTCTTCATAGGCCAGTTTGAGAGTGTGTATGGACAAATAAGAGGAACCAGCTAGTAAGAGTGAAGACGTTGGACATGCTGCTGCAGAGACCTATTTGATCACCAGATCAAGCAAGCCTCATATTATTCACATGCAAAGATCTATTTGATCACCAGATCAAGCAAGCTTCAGATTACTCACATATCTCGGGTAATCTTTCTTTTATCATTAATCTATGGAATGTTCAAATCATTAACGGAGGTGGTGCCCTTTTTTAATCCTTCCTAGCAAAAATCTATGATAGAACCAAGATTGTATCAGTGTTAACATTCTGATGTCAGTCGTCACTGTATAATGATGAGGATAAGGCACCCGTGCTACCTGCATACCTGAACTCAATAGTGAAGCATGTTAAGTGGGATTATTCAACATTGTTTAAGGTTATTGTTGGTGATCAATTCTCAACATCTTTCCTTCATATAGTCAATTTCTAGTTGCTCGATTTATATATACAACTTGTAGATAAAGGACTCACAAAGAGCTCATGACCCCCATGGAAAATTTTCAATTAACTTGTGATGCAACCCCCCTCCCCTCCTAGGGTTTTGCGACCTCCCGGTCTCTGGATATTTCTTTTCTCTAAGTTGAATTGACTCTTTGGGATCGTAATTGAACCCAAAACAATTTTACACAGGCCCCTTTTTCTCCTTTTGGCGCAGGTCCTTTAGTACCCGCACACCTTCGTCCGCGTGCTTTGGCGCTCTTCAATTTTCAGGCGCTATCTTCCTTACTAACTTGTGATGCAACCCCCCTCCCCTCCTAGGGTTTTGCGACCTCCCGGTCTCTGGATATTTCTTTTCTCTAAGTTGAATTGACTCTTTGGGATCGTAATTGAACCCAAAACAATTTTACACAGGCCCCTTTTTCTCCTTTTGGCGCAGGTCCTTTAGTACCCGCACACCTGCGTCCGCGTGCTTTGGCGCTCTTCAATTTTCAGGCGCTATCTTCCTTACACTAGCCCCTTCCTTCAATATTCCCCTGGGCAATAACCTTGCGGAAATGTACGTTTGCAGGTGCTAACTCCTTTTTCACTAGCCCCTTCTTACATGTGCCCTTGGGTGGCGACCTCACATGACCGCGCGATTTCCTGTTATACTTCATGCACCTTCAATCCTCGAAATGTTGTGGGATCATCGATCTCCCGATCTTGACGGTACCGTTGGATTGATGGTTCAGACCTGCCCTCGCCCCAACCGACAGTTGTGCTCCGACTTCGAGACTTTGGCCTCCTCAACCAGATCAATGGTCCTACTATTCCCCTCTTGATCAGCAATCAAGATCTTCTCCAGGACTTTGGACCTTTCCCCCTCCACTTTCTTCCAGAGTTCTGTATCTGGCGCCGTGTGTCCTTCTTCGCATCGATGACTCTCGTCATTTTGGATTTCTGACCTTCGAAAATATGAAATGTCAAGCCTCCTGCCTTTTTGTTGCTTTTATCTGAAGATGCTAATCCTCTGACGCGTGTCTCCTCTTGGATCAACGACTGCAATCCCTTCACATTTTCAGACTTCGGACTTCTCAACTCTCAACTCGTCTCTCTCCTCGAACTGTGCGGATCTCTGCCGCGTGTCCACTTGATCTGACAGTCGAGGATCACTTCGAGTATTTACCCAGAGTGCATGGATCTACGCCATGTCTCCCTTGATCCGACGACTCTAAATCACTTCGAGACTTTACCTGGAGTGCTCATATCTTCGCCAAGTCCCCTCTGATCTGATGACCCAGATTCACTTCGGGTCTTCGGGTTTCAAAACTTTCAACTTTCAACCGAAATTCAAATGCAACTTACATGAATTTTGTGATCTGTCGCCACGTGTCTCTCTAGATCTAACGGTCCAAATCTATTTGTCTCTTCGGTGCTTCGACTCTTCGGCTCTCTGTCGCTTCGGCTCTCCAACGCTTCGACTCTTAGGGCTTCGGGAGTCTCAATTCCTATGCACTTACTTCTCCCGGAGTGCTTTCACCCAAAATTTCAAATCCACTGACAACTGTCTCCTCGAAGATCGACGACCCTTAGCTATTCGGCTATTTGGCGTTCATATGTTTCAACATTCCATCCTTGTCCTTCTCTTGATCTCACGACTTGCCAACACGTGTCCCTCCTAATTTGACGGTTTATATTCCCTCCGGCTCTTCAACCCTTCGGGCTTCAGAAGTTTCAAACTTCTAGATGCTCGCTCCTCCTGGAGTGTATTCACTCGAAATGGATGGATCTCCGCCATGCATCCTCCTAGATGATGGATGGTCCCAAATGACTTCGGGACTTTGGGACTTCAACAAGTCCACTCTCCTGTGTATACACAACACTAAAACTTGTGCACCTTCTAGTGATCAAATGACAATTGATCCTTTCGTGCTCAGATCCGATGGATGGGATATGTTCCTCTCTTTTTCACTTCCTTATGTCAATGGACATTGATCTAACGGTCTAGCCTCCTTCCCACAACCAGTCTAACGGTTGATGTCGCTTCTCCTCCTGAGCTTCCACCTTCTCCCGACTTGAAATATTTTGTAAGTGTTCAAAGCTCTCAACCTTTGAACTTTATCCTGTGAACCCAACCTCTTGGGTCTCGCTTACGCTCTTGCAAGCATTATCTCTTATATGCTTTCAGACTTAAAATAAGTTCGTCTCCTATGCACTCTTTGCATTATCCCTTCTGAGCTTGATCTTCTAGAAATTTTCGATCTCCCACGCACTCCTTGCATTTCTGGGATTTTTTCAAACTCATATCCGAAGGATTTCTTGAGAAAGAATTTTTTCTCACCCTCCCGACGTTCTCCTTGCTCGATGAACACCTTGCAGAGCTTCTCCTTACAGAGTGTTCATTAACTATGTTTCTCTCTGAACTCAATACAGAGTCCCTCCTGTGCACTCCTTGCACGTCTGTTGATGAAGGCTCAACAATATCTCTCCTGAGCTTCTCTGATGTTATCTTACCTCTATCAATGCACTCCTTGTGGACTTTGTGCACTCCTTGCACTCGAACTCAAAGGCGAGAAAAAATTGAAACTCATACAATATTTCACCACTTCCTACATTCAGAACATGAATGACATATGATGATGATGATGATGATGATTAACGTCCACTAAGACCGAATTGGTCTATTGGATCTTACGAGGGTAAGTGATTACTTGTTATTCTTTAGATTTTTTTTTCTGTGCTCCAAAATCATTAAGGGAAGCTTTCCAAGATCACCATACTTTTGTTGAGTTAAGAGGTTAGGAAGGTTGGTAGTGTGATAAATATTTTGAAAATGAGATCCAATATGGGTATAGG
>CBVK0100410523.1:0-12453 GCA_900067695.1 Picea abies | reverse complement strand
TTCAATTGTTAACCATCATATTAGAATTTTAGTTTAAAAGGTGATTAATTGTGCCCATCTCCAATAGGTATATGCCTTTCATCGTAATGATTGTCACTAGAAAGGAAGGGAAAACATCGATGCCTATATTTTGATCGACACTAATGAGGAAAAGAACATGTTGGTGCTCAAATTTCGATTCATGTCGAAAAAGGTGTAGTGGCCATATCAACATCCATCACATGATCATTTCCGATGAAGGTAGGGCCATGATGGTGTGGGATATATGATATTTTCCACTACATGAGGCCCATATCGATACTCGAAAAATATCAGTCACAGAAATTGTTGGTATTTTCCTTGTGGTTAAGTTTTTTTCAATTGAATCAATGGAGGACTGAAACTAATCATGTCGATGGAATTTGTTCCACACCCTTAAACCTAGAAAAAAAATTGGTCAAGGATTCGAATGCTAGAATGAAATATAGTGGCCTGTGGTTATGGTGGTTTTAGGTGGATGCATGAAGGATTTCTTGAGGGTTCCTTGGCCACCAAATGTATCCATAACTACTAGGGCCAAGGGTTAGCACAGAGGGAAATGGGAGAGCCACAACGAGGGTTGGAGAAGGGTTTGAATTTTTTGACTTCCCATGACAGGACCAAAGGGTTAGGGCATGAATAAGGGGGAAAACATAGTGGAGATTGGGGGAAGAGTTAGGGAATAAAGTCGACTGAGTAAACAAAAGGCATGGGGGAAAGGTCAGGTGCGACAGATTTAGGGATAAACCACTTTCCTACATTCATTTAAAAATATGCAACCAAAACAAAACCTAAAGTAGGAACGAATCGACACAAGCGAAGGGGAATGGATTTCTAAGTGCACTTACCTATAAGTGTAGTTGTGACACATAGGATATGAGGACATGTGTTCTCTATAGTATTTGTTCTCAAAGATATGAGGACATGTGTTCTCTATAGTATTTGTTCTCAAGTTTAATTATGCTCTGGGTGCTCTAGTGGAAACTGGTGTGAAGTGTTTTAGCCATCTTGAGATGTATAGCCTCCACCATGACTTTAGTGCCAAAAGCATTGGAATGTGTGTGAAACATGCTTTTGGCGTGAGTAAAATTCACATGTATACACGAAAATATAATGATTGTTTTCAATTGTATCGGCCTATAAGGGGTGATTGCAATTGGTTTTATCATAGGTGAAACAAAGTTTGACATCAATACATGGGATAGGTACTTAAAAACTTGTTAGTAGGGACTACTTTATACATAATGGCATTCAAATATTTATGGATGCTAATGTTTTTGCATCAATTCGTGATGGTGTATCGATGCTCTAACATTGATCGAGTGTCAATACAACAACTCTTTCAGAAAATTTTGTAAGTGTCGGTTCAATTCATGTCTCAACAATGATGGTGGGTTTGATGTCGGTGTATTAGTGCTGTTATAAAATTGATCAGGTGCCCATACACCATGAATTATCAAAAACATTCTATGTGTTTCCCAAACTCATGTACTGGTGAAGAAAACGTGAACTCACCTATACTAGTTATATCAACTAGGGAAACGTTTACTCCACTGAAACTACCTATGTCGGTGAGCCCGGGAGATTTGAAAAAATTAAGAAAAATGTTTTGAAAAGGCTCAATCAAGGATCATGCTACCACACCTCTCCCTCAATAACTTTGGTTGTCATGCATGGCCCGTTTACTCCTAATGTGAGCCTGATTAGCAAGCAATCATAAGCCTACATCCATCAACGAGACATTTTAGCGATCCATAAACAACATCATAATATACTTGATCATATGTCACACATGCGTAAACATAAATACCCAAACCATATACAGTCCACTCCTTGACTCAATATAGAGTCCAAGGAGGTCCACCGATTCCATTGACATCCTCAATCTGAAAAGTGTCTTGCACACTCAGGAGAAACTAGTCAATAGCACATGTCTATACATAGAGAACATAACATAACATCATAATACAAAATCTCATCATCAGAATCCATAAGCGAAGTAGGAAATCATATAATGAACCAGATCAATTGTACACATGTGTCCTCAAAGAATAAGTTAAATAATGCACATAAAAGAGAGAGATGTTACATACACCCCCTCTTGTTTTAAAATTTGTCCTGAAGTTTCACAGTATAAAGTGAAGTGAATAAAGTATCTGACAAGATCTAAATGTCTAACTACCCAAAAAAGTGGAATTGTTGGTGCACATCATACGTGTTCTCCCATGTAGCTGAGTGTGGAATATAATGGTCCCACTGGACCTTGATTTGATTGAATGTTCTACACCATAGTTGTCGAATGTGAGGTAATAGAAAGAGGATGGTCTATGCCGTGAGAGCACCCTCGTCTGACACCTGCAAAGATCTCATGTCAATCAATTGTGTAGGATTAATAACATAATGTCATAAAAAGATACAATATAAACAATGTGCAATTACTCAAGGAATGAGGCATGACTAGCTGATAGGCCAACTTCATAATTATGGTCAATGCAATACTCGTCAGTATAAATCTTCTTTTGATCTTGTGCTTCTTCCATCCATATTTCTTATCATTCGTATTTTTTTCTTCCCTTACTTGGATCGCTTCTGGTCCTACCAAGACCCTATCCTCAAATCGATATGAGCTCAAAGGCACCTGACATGGTCGCCCCTAAGGAAACTCAAAGATTCTATATTAATGGTACCTTGATAGTTGATTTTGTATTCCAACTCTACCAGTGGCAAGGACTCTCCCCAATGTTTCCATTGGTCCATTACATTCATATGCCATAAATCTTCCCAAATTTTGGTTTGTTATTTTTTTCTGCCCGTCTGTCTCAGGGTGATACGCGATACTAAAGTTAAGTTGGGTTCCCAAGGCCTCTTGAAAACTAGTCCAAAATCGTTCTGTAACTACCAATCCTCGATCATATATGCTCCACTTAGGAATGCCATTCAATCTCACAATATCGTTGATAAAAAATCTAACTATGTCTATCACCTGATACATCGTACACATAGGAATAAAATGTGCACTTTTTGTTAGAGTGTCAATTGCCACGAAAATCGATTTGTGCCTCCTTGCCATCAACAAAAATACCACAATGAAGTCCATCGAAATGACCTCCCATTTTGATTCTGGAATAACATGTGGTTTTAGTAATCCTTCCAGATGTCTATGTTCATCTTTCACTTGCTGACATTCTAGACATCTCCCCACATAGTTTATTATGTTCGCCTTCATTCCTTTCCAGAATAATAAGGGCTTAAGGTCTTCCCTCATCTTCGCGACTCCTATATGAGACATGTATACTTCTCTAAGAGATTCATTTAAGATCAAACCTCTCAACTCATAGTTATGTTGTATGTAAATCCAATTATTATATCTCATTAATCTGTCGTTGTCAACAGTAAATCCAACAAATTTTGGTACCAACATGGTGTCTTGTCCGATTCTTTACCTAACCTATTTACACCAGTCGTGGTCGCATTGTAGTTATAATATTTTAACGAAGATCTCTCTGGAGAGGTATCATCGAGAACATGCATGGTCTCTAACTCAATGCACATGCCACTTTGTTCACAGTTCCTTTTATGTAGCTAGTCTTGAATCATACTCTGTAAGCAGTTTTGACCAATTCCCTTGTCACGCGTTCAAGAGACTTTGTGTAAAAAGTGCTACAAACCATAGTAGTCTAGTTTCAGTTCAAAATTTTGTCCAATGTGGTAGTGTCTCCACCTCTCAGGGCATACACAATGGCCAATATTTCCCAATCATGCATCACGTAGTTCTCCTCCTTCTTTATTAACTTCCTTGAGATGTAAGCGATCACCCAATCATCTTGCATCAAGACTCTGCCTAAGCCTTTCTTGGATGCATCTACGCATGCCAAGAAATATATGTCCAAGTCGGGGACCTTCAGTATCGACGTTGTCATCAACATCTTGTTGACCCTTCGAAATGCTTCCGCGCACTTCTTGGTCCATAAAACTTATTGTTTTCCTTCTACGATTCCATGATCGGACTTTCTATCTTTGAAAAACCTTTGATGAACCATCGATAATATCCCACTAATCCCATGAAGCTACGTACTTCTGGTATGTTCGTCGGCGCAGGACATCCCACAAAATCCTCTACCCTCATTGGATCCATAGTGATACCTCCGTCGAAAATAACATGACCTAAATAATGAATCCTCGGTTTATAATAGAGCATTTTTATAGTTTCCCATATAATTGTTTCTCTCATAAACACTGGAGTACCAAGCGCAAAATTTCTTCAAGTTATTTCATCGTTCGAACATATATCAAATGTCGTTAATGAATAATTGAAAAAACTTTTCCAAGTATTCATGGAACACCCAATTCATCAAGATCATGAATAACCTTGGGAAATTTGTCAGTGCCAATGGTATAACGGTAAACTCATAATGTCCCAACCTCATCTGGAATTCGGCCTTAGGAATGCCTTCCTCCTTTATTTGAAACTGGTGATATACTGATCTGAAGTCAATCTTCAAAACGATCGTCGTGCTTTTCATTTGATCAAAAAAATCATTTATTCTTGGCAACAGATACTGGTCCTTGATCATTTCCTTATTCAATTGACGGTAGTCAATGCAGAGTCTCCATGACCCATCCTTCTTTTGTATGAAAATAATCGATGCACCCCAAGGTGACACACTTGGACGTGTAAGTCCTAGGTCCAAAAACTCTTTCAGTTGCATTTTACAATCCTATAACTCAGGGTTCCACATATGATAAGGCATTCTTACTATTGATTCAGTTCCCGGTTTTAGGTAGATGGTAAATTCCAACCATCTTTTAGGAGGCAAACTTGGTAACTCTTCTGGGACCACGTCTGCATACTCTCGTACTACTGAAAGTTTTTCTAGTACTTATGCCACACCCTTGTCATTCACCGCTAATATTACATATAACTTTCATCCTTGTGCATGCTCTTAAGTAGTACCTATCTCTATCCAAAACCAAAAGGTTGGTCGACGATTGTGCCTGATGTCTCAAACATAGTGGATTGGTGCTCGTCCTGACAATTATTCACCATGGTCATGAATCCCGTGGGCCTTTCCACTTCTACAATGGTAGCATGTCCTGTTGACCCGATTTTTTTGGCCTTTTCAACTAGAAAGACTTGCTGGTATGGTGGCTCTCCACCTTTCCAACGCCCGTCTCTGGTTGATCCGTAAAGATATTTTAAATGACTATGGTTAAGTTTTTAAAACATGACTAGATTAACCATTTAGGAAATGAAAGAAAGAGGAATAATAAATGATATAAAATGTCATCCATATTAAGATATTCAGATATGAAAGTAAGCACAAAGAATCAACAAACCATAACAACAAAGATGTTAAAGGAGTTCGACAATATCCCCTACATCTCCAGGCCTTTGTCTCAGTTGGTGAGGCTTTCTTATTTCTCTTCAAAGCTTCAAAAGTACATTAGAAAGGTGTTAAATGGATTACAAACTGGTTTGGTTATGTTCTTCTAGACCTCAAGAACCCAACACAACTGATGGCACTGAAAATTGTTGAGTGAAGCTCCCGAAAATGATCTGCAAAGTTTCTCTCCTCAATGGATTCCCTACATAAAAATGGATTTGACACTCTAATTCCTCATCATTTCTCCTTCTCTGAACCTCCCTTAGGCTGCTAAGAACCTTTGGTTTATATATATTTATAGTTGGTAACATACTCCAAACTTCTTCCCATGATATGGCCTCAAAAAGGGCTCCAGATCTCCCAAAAATGACCAAAATCTCCCAAAATCAGGCTAAAAATAAAATAAAATCATATAATATGGTTTTAAAACCCAAAAATGGGAAATGTCAGGTGCATCCCTCGAAATTCAGGATCCTGGTCATATGTGCCCTGCTATGTGGCCTAGGGCTAGTGCTGGTGTGTTTCCCCCCTCTGGAATAGTCTCATGGTCTTGTGGCTATGACCCATGTGGCCAAGCCCCAATCTCCTCGCATGCATTTGGTTAGTCCTAGTTTCTAGTCCCTGGTCAGTCAGGGTTGGCCCCTGTCGACCGAGGATTATCCCCTATACAATGCCATCACTAATTCAAAAATAAAATGCATCGATTACAAACCAAGAAACATGTATAGTTGATTTGGTTAGTACTTTGGTGTTAATATATTGCCCATTCTATGAGGTCAGGGGTTTGAATCCCTCGACCCATGAATTTTTTTTGAACTAGTTGTCATTGGAAAAATATGGGGTGACATATGGCCCCCTTTGATTGGGCCATGTGTCATCGTTGTATTGGTGCGTACCATCACAATCAGCAGCACAGTCAACATCCAGTCATCCTACCACGTCATCACCGTACAACCCATTCAACTGGCACATCATCTTCTTTACAACCTTGTCACCTACCCAGTCACTTACCACGTCATCTGTCGTACAACCACATGTTGTGCCACGTCACGTTCATATGGCCCAGTCACCCTGGCATGTCAGCATCCATACAACCCAGTTGTCGTCCATGCTACCATGTGTCAACCTATCATTGGGCCACATCATGTACGAACTGCCACATGTCATTTGTATAGTGACACGTTTCAAATTTGTATAGTGCCAACTCAGCCCAAAAATGTCAAATATGTGTGACACATTTCACCTCCTGGTTACACCACGTCATCATGATGTCATGTTGAAGTCACTTTTCATTTTGCTGACATCAGCATTGACTTTGACTAGTTGACTTTTTGCTTGTTTGGGAATTTGATGAGAATGTGATAAATTTCGCATATGGTGTCCATTTGAGGAAAACATTATATGGTCAAGATGAGTGCGATGAGACATACACAATGGCACTAGTTTCGTCTGATTCTGAAAACTTTGATTTTTAGGACTTCTTGGATCCATTTTGGATCATGCCTCCCCACTAAGACCTTTTGGTCATCCAAAAGGATACTAACCAGTCATCAAGTGCGGGATATGCCACCCCACTTATTCTCTGTCCTTAAAATATGTCCTGTGCACATGTCTCATCAATATTGATTGAAAAACAACCATGACAACTGACATCATATTGTTAGCCACTTGTACTCTACCACATCTTACTGAAGCCACTACCATCCATGTTGAAAAAATTAGCAATGATAACATCAGAAATATGACTGAAAACAAGATATTATGTTTGTAGTACTTTCACGACATTAGCTTATCTTGGAGTAAAGTATGATTGAACTTCCATTCTACAATCATCTCATATTCATGCTTAAGATCAATTGCTTGATTTGGCACAATTATAGGTGTGTTGCTTGCATAAATTGCCTTCCTTAATTGTTCCATTGTTTGAAGAGATTGTTTTTCTTTTAAATGATGAGCATGTACAACATATTCATTTTCTTGTTTGATTAAGTGATATTGATCTTGTTCCCTGTAGAATATTTATTTGCGATCATACAAATAAGGACTGCCTAAGACCATTCCACATTCATTGAGTGGCACCACATCACATGTTACCTCATGCACAAACTTTGATGAAATTGCAAACTTTAAAGTGCATTCCTTTGTTATGTGCAATTTATGATTGTTGCTTATCCATTTGAGTGAGTAAGGTTTATGATGCATCAAAGTGTTTAATCCTGATTGTTTAACCACTTCCTATGAAATCAAGTTAGATTGAGATTCACTATCTATCAATGTGTCAATCGCAGTATGCTTCATTATGACCCTTATGTGAAACAATTTACTTCTAGAATCATATCCATCACCAATTTTATCTGTCAAACCAACTGTTGTGATTTTAGACTCATCATCTAAATCTGATCCCAAATATGTTGGTCATGTTGTTGTTGCAGCCGTTTTTCTCCCTTTTCTCTCTTTGAACCATTTCGGTCTCTTCTCGGGATGAAATTTCTAGCAATGGTCATCATCATGCCCTTGTTTCTTGCAATGATTGCAAGAGATCTTCTCTTCCTTTCTTGTCACTGAATTTTATTTCTTTCCATTCCACTTCCTTTTGTCCTCTTTTCTGAAGATGATTCCCCTGATACATGAAATCCTATTTTCCCTGCCTCAATGTATGTTGCTTGAACATAAACCTCATCAATATTAGTAGGTCCAAACATAAATACAATGTTACGAATATGTGTAGGTAAACCTTCTACAAGTTGAAGTGATGCCAATTTGATTTGAGTTGCCTCATCTTTGATTTGTTGCACACTGCAATAAACTTTCATCTGTCTGACCCAGTTATCAAGGATCTCTGCATTGAATTCACCATCAAACATGGGTAATTCAAACTTCAGATCAAGATTAAGTAAAGGCGTATCATGTTTATCTTTAGGGGAATGTTTTCTTGTGGTGGATTTGGAACTTGTACTTGAAGAAGAAGAATTTGATGGAGAAGAAGGAGCCGAAGGAGGAGGTTTAGGAGGATCCTCTCCTTCTTCAATTTTGGATTTTGAATATTCACCTAGAATAGGTCCCTTCCATTCTAATTAATCATCATATAAAACCTTTACCATCTACGACATGGCAAAGAAGCTCTTTTCAAAGTCTATCTTGTTATGAGAAAGTCCCTCTTCCGATGCCATCTTCTCCCTTTGAGAATTCCTCTTTATCGATCCAATCTAAGGATTCTCTTCGACAAGATATCCTTCACCATGATTCAATTTTTCCCTGGTAATCATGCAAACTCAAAAACCAACTGTCAACCTGCTCTTATACCACTTGATCCATAACGATCTTTTAAATGACTATGGTTAAGTTTTTAAAACATGAGTGCATTAACCATCTAAGAAATGAAAGAAAGAGGAAGAAACAATGAATTAACATTGCAACAATATTAAGATATTCATATATGAAAGTAAGCACAAATAATCAACAAACCATGATAGCAAAGTTGTTAACGAAGTTCGGCAATATTGCCTATGTCTCCAGGCCTTTGTCTCAGTGGGTGAGGTTTTATTATTTCTCTTCAGAGATTCAAACGTACATAAGAAAGGTGTTAAATGGATTACAAACTGGTCTGAATGTGTTCTACTATACCTCAAGAACCCAAAAAAACTGACGACACTAAAAATGGTTGAGCAAATATCTCGAAAATGGCCCGCAAAGTTTCTCTCCTCAATGGATTCCCTACATAAAAATGGCTTTGACTGTCAAATTCCTCAACATTTATCCTTCTCTAAACCTCCCTCAGGCTACCAAGAACCTTTGTTTTATATATATTTGTAGTTGATAACATCCTCCCAAATTCCTCCCAAGATATGGCCTCAAAAAGGGCTCCAGATCTCCCAAAAATGAGCAAAATCTCCCAAAATCAGGCTAAAAATAAAATAAAATCATATAATATGGTTTAAAAACCCAAAAATGCAAAAATTTTAGGTGCAGCCCCCAAAATTTGGGCTCCTGGTCATATGCACCTGCCACATGGACGAGGGTTGGTGCTAGCACATTGGCCCCCTCCAGAATAGTCTCTTTGTCCTATGGCTACAGCCCATGTGGCCAAGCCCCAATATCCTCGCGTGCATTCTGTTAGTCTTGGTCTCCATCCACTGGTCAATCAGGGCTAGCCCCTGCTGATCGGGGTTTATCCCCTATACAGCCCCACCGCTAATTCAAAAAAAAAAATGTGTCGATTACAAACTAAGAAACGCATATAGTTGAGTTGGTTAGTACCTTGGTGTTAAGTCATTGTCAATTCTATGAGGTCAGGGGTTCAAATCCCATGACCCATAACAAATTTTTGAACTAGTTGTCATTGGAAAAATCCAGGGTGCCACATGTCTCCCTTTGATTGGGCCATGTGTCACCCTCAGATTGGTCCGTACTAGCACATTCAACGTCCAGTCATCCTTCCACATCACTATCGTACAAACCAATCAGTTGCCACATCATCTTATTTACAACCCTGTCACCTTCCCAGTCACTTGCCACATCATCTACCATACAACCATGTGTCGTTCCATGTCATGTCTATACAACCCAATCACCCTACCACGTCAACATCCATATGACCCAACTATCATCATTATTGCCATATGTCAGCCTTTCATTGGGCCACGTCATGTACGGACTGCCACATGTCATCCATACAGTGACACGTGTCAAATCTGTACAAACTTGGCCCAAAACACAGCTTCAACGACAATGTTTAGTTGAGGTAGGAGCGTCTTCGACCAGAGAAGAACGCTTCCCTTAGGATGAAAAGACTTCCATGTGGACCTTCATGTTGGAGGTTGTAACCACGAAGCACAAAGAATATCACCATTCTCTCCAACCATACCTCGGCAACTGCGTCATCTGTGGCATGAAGAACTCTGGAAACTTGACCTTCTTGAGTTCTTTGTGAACACTTCCAGTACTGGTTGGTGCGTGTTGTGGACCCTTAAGGGGGTATAGGTGCCCTCACCTCATTTCTATATATACAATTAATCAATTCCTTTGACATCCTCTGTAAGGACTTCATGAGACTAACCACATCCCTTTCATCAATCATCTCCTGTCTCATGACTTGTTCTTCTCCTTAGGGTTTAGACCTCATTGGCGTGGATGATACTGGAGGCGTCGTGCTTCTGCCCCTAGCACCACATCATCTACCTCCCCGACATCTTATAACCTGGGTTACCGATAAGAACACGTTAAAATTTTAATCAGCGATAATTTACTAATCAAGGGTTTAATACAGAGGAAGGCATGACAATCCAAAATCCTAGGGTTTAAACCAATTTGATGCCATATGTAATAGCCCCACCATTATGAAAACAAAAGCAATGTACAACAATAATTATTTTTTTTGCGTTCGGAGATTTATACTTGACAATTAAAAGCAACATCATCGACACATCATCCAATAAATTAACGAAACAGTATTAAGACATTAACAATCAATCATGACACAAAGATGACACATCCTCACCATGAATAATGATATGCATATCGATGCATTAACAAAAATAAATAGAAGCCGAACATCAGTGCATTCTATAATTAATAATGACACATAAACAATATGAATCATAATCACTCAACTCTTCTCATAAGGACAATCATCAAATAACACGATGATAGCATGAGAAAACATAACGATAACATAAGTATCATAAATATAATCACAAGAAACACATAATATACTTTCCACCCAACCTACCCTACAAGGTTAGGACCTCTAGGACACATAAGCAACATTCAAGCCCAGGTTCCAATTGATTTCAATGATTTAAGGTCTCAAGGCTGGCGATTGTTTTGAGGAACGAGGTGTCTACATCCCACCCACACGATCGATTCCAAGCCAACTAAGCTAAATCAACATCATCAACTAGATCAATCCAACAACCTAAACATCAATTATTCAAGCGTAAGGGTCATCATCAACTTATCATCATACATCACATCTAATGCATGACACACAAGTATTCCAACTAATCACATAACCATCATACATCACATTAAATCCAAAGCGAAGAGAAATTATCTGATATATTCATAGCGTGAGATTCCAATCACATAAACACAAACATATGTCACATAAATTTCAATTCACGCAAGAAGTCTAACATCTAAACAATCATTCATTACATCATCAATTCATTGCGCGTGAAAGGTCTAATCAACACATTCAATCAAACCTCAACAACGTTTAAAGGCACAATAGGATATTTTACTAACCCTATCATTTTCTAAGCCACAAGGCGAGTAAGGAGAATAGGCTAATCACAAGGATAAAGAAATCAAGAGTGCAACTCCACTTAATCTCAGGTAGCATAATTATACCACTCCAAAAAATATCTTCTAGGAGCATGTAAGGAAGAGCCGAATTATACAATCATCAAAGGAACCCACAAGAAGTTCAAAATGCTTAAGCAATAAATCAACCGATATTTTTATTAATGCATAAACCACTTGGGTTTGTTTTATTCTTCACATAAAGATGCTTAAGGTTTAAGGCGTAGATCAATTTTATCAAAGTTGCAATAACTCAAAAAGGTGCATCGACGATATATAAAACTAGATTAGTGAACTTACCAACTAAGTCTCAAGATCCTAAAAAATTTCTTAGCATGAACCATAATGCAAGAATTGCCCTTATATCCATTGAATAATACATCCAAGAATAAATGTTTAAAATTTTCAGCTAACACCCAATGTCCCCAATTGGAAATGAAAAGATTGTTTGCACAAAGTAATAGATTTTTCAAACCAGGGATCCAATGAAAGGGGTGCACACAAGGCATCAACCTGTATCCATTCATCATTATTTAGCCACTTATCACAACATTTGTAAGAGTGGGATTCAAAGTAATGTATGCTAATTTCAATAGGGACTAGATTTAGCACATAATCAGTGACAATTCTATGAATGATCGGTGATAAAAATCTATCTAAACTATCAAATTGCAACCTAAATCAATTGTAACAACCCAAGTTAAATAGTTACATAGGGTTTATTAAGTATAGTTAATTAAATAATTAA
>CBVK0100410522.1:0-12453 GCA_900067695.1 Picea abies | reverse complement strand
CCGAGATCTACACTCTTTCCCTACACGACGCTCTTCCGATCTCACTTTAGCCGAAACTCCCTGTTTGTTATCTTCTTTCATTGTACTAGATTAATTCCTCTATGTGAGAAAAGCATCTCTTTCTCTTATGCACAATGGTAAATCATTCTACATAGAATACTCAAAGAAGACTCATCTTTCATTAATTCTAAGCAACTTCTTAAAAATATTTTCAAAGTACTTACCTTTTCACTTTGCTTCTATGAATCGACATAGACTAAAGGCATATCATATACCGGTGGTCTATCATACAAAGGTGGCATGGTAAAAAATGATGCTATCCATTCTCCTCATATCACTTCTTTTCTTACTTGTTTGTAGGTCTCATTCTCTTTTCCATGATCAAACAATGGAGTGGGCTCTGTTGCTTTCCTTACCAACTGGTGGATTCTATTCCCTTGGTTCGTCGCATCAGCTCCAATTCTCATTCCTTCTCTTAGGTTATTCGACACACTCCTCAATTGTTATAATATGTACATTTGTGTTCCTCTTTTCTTTCCATTTCACGATTAACTATGGGCAATGTTATCTCTCTGTAAAATTCCTCAGCTGAGGAGGCAAATCACAAAGGTAACCACAAAACAACTTGGGGATGGAAGCTAGCCCTTCCAAATAGAGAGAGATCTCTCTCTTCAAATCAACCATTGAAATGATTTATTTGGTTTTATGATCAAAGGATATATCTCTAAGATAAATTTGGGTTTATAGTGTTGGTGGAAATCTGGGAAAAAAGTACATTGGTCTATGGATTCACTAAAGTCGAAAGTCAATAAAAGATTGTTGGATACTTGGTAGATTTGAGAAAAGAATGAATAGAGGCAAGATAGAAAGTAATATTCTAATACAATTAGATATGTTCTAGACAATATGTTACAAAGAAAACAATAATCCTTCAAGGCATCTAACAAGGATGAATCTTAAATAAATTATAGGAGGAGTACAACTCAAACTACATGCAATAGAGCATCCGATAAAGATGAGTTATGATACACATATTTCACATTAATATAGAGAAGAAACTATACCATATCAAGTATAAAACATGAAATCAAATTATGATAAATCACATGCATAAAATATCACAATCACATGTATCTTTATGGTCAAAACTCAAGGACTTCTGATCCAACAATCTTCATTAACAACAGAGAAAATATTACAATGTGTTCAATAGTATTCCCTTACACACTTGCCAACCCTTAGCTACAATAGATTCATGAAATATATACAAAAAATATCTTCCTATGCTGTCAAATTCGAATTCTAACAACCTTCCTAAGTTAAGAAACAGTTACAAATCTCTTGGAAACAAAATTTGAACTAATTGCTGAAAAAGAGGAGTCAAAGTTGACTCATTAATTACAAGATAATAATAGATAAATCCACTTTTGAAACCATATCCTGATGATGTTTTACCTCTGGAATTCATTGTATATGATATGGAATGCTTTCCTACCCTTCCTTGTTGATCTGAAGGAATTCTCGAAGCTCTGTCATAGTTTCACAACAAGTGTGATGCACAATAGTAACCTACAACAAAAATGCAGTAGATTGGGAAAATAGGGGTCAAATATGACATCATATCTCCCGAATAAAAATATATTTTCAAAACTGAGAGATTTTTTTGTAGAGGAACCCGTGATTGAGAAAAACCTCTCTCCGTTTTCTAAAATTCCTCTCCAATTGGTCAGAAAGTGATACTTAAGTTGAAAATTAAAATAGTCATTTGTGCAACATGCCCTTCAGCCCATGCACAACAAATGAGAAACAACATTTGTGCAGTGCGCAGAAAATGAGAGTAGAAACCTCTGTGAAGTGCACATCAAATGAGAGCAACAACCTCTGTGCAACAATGAACAACAACGTCCTCTTAATATTGAATTTGCACAACATTAGGAAGTTGCACAACAACTTGTGCAATGCTATAATTTTATTGATGATGCCATGTGCCTCCAACGAATTTGAGCTTATGAAATCTTTAGGACCATGACAAGACTAACTATAACTGACTTGAATTGACCTCATGATCATTCATTATGACTCTTTAGTGATATGAAAACCCATACCTTTGACACCAAGACCATGTGTTTCATGACTCAACTTTATTTTATGTTGTTACTCAAACACATTTATCAATCACAAACCCATCAACTCATAAACTAAGAGAAATCATGCCATGTTCTTTATGAGACCGAAGCATGATTTTACCCTATCATACATTTTTATTCACAGAGAACAAGCATACTAGTAGCCTAATCCATTGCGCTGATCCCAAACCGATGATATCTGCTACCTGCACTTTCTCCTTACTAGACCTTCATCTGAAAACAAATCCAGTATGAAAAGTGAACTGCACACTGTTGAAAACTAAAAACTGAAACACAAACTGTATCATACTGCAAACTATTGAAATCAAACTGAAAAAATGCTCAAACTATGAGCTTATTCATAAGTACTCCTACTCTACTCGAAGAGTTGATTTCTTTCTTACGTGTAACCAGAATTCCAAAGTATCCATTCAAGTAATAGATTGACTAAGTGAAGGTCTGGAATGTGCTTTGGAAAAAAAAAATCTTGAAAATAAAATGGCAGCTCATTTGAACATTTGCAAGCAAATTCAAATTTGACAAAATATGGAAATTTGGGGTTGCTCAGTGACTCCAGAAAGACTGCAAAAGGATCTTCAAAGAAGTGCAAACTGATGTTATACTCATCCAATAGATTACAACTTTGCTCTAGGTGATTTATGTGCCATAAGTTTACCCCTTCACCTACATCTTTTCTCTCATGCGATTTACTCAATAAGATGTCATAGGAAGTCTGGAAATCTGCATTAGACTACTGAAAAAAAATATTTACTAGCTCGAAACAAATGACTGATTGATCATCAACTTCATTTTCAAACTCATGGTTTTTCAATGGCTGTAAATTTTGGCTATTAATATTATCCATATAACCAACTACTGGGTCATGAAAAACAAGAGGAGGTTGTTGCAATTCCTTGTCCATTTTCCCCATTGAGTCTAGATGACTTTGCATCATTCCACACTCCTCAACTTCATTAATGGTATTAAAATTTTCTCTCAATAATTTAAATGAAGAAAATCATAAGGGAAAATAATTTCCGTTAGCAAACTCACTATTTTCTCCATGTTCACTAGCATAACTGTGAAATTTTTGACTTATAACACTATGAAAATTCTCCTTCAGTAATTGGAATGAACAAAATCATAGGGGTAGAGTATTTCCTTCACTTGATTTAGTACTTTATTCATGTTCTTCATCTCTGTCACAAATGAAACATGCAGGATGACTACTTTATTTAAACTGTTGAAATTGAACATTTCATGATGAAGAACATTCAGTTGGATGCTCTGAAAAATCAGCCTCATAATTATCATTATATTCATCATATTTGGGCAAGTCAACTACATCTGCAATATCATCCACAAGGAAAATGCTTGGTACATTAGCTTTCTCTATAATGGGTTGATCCTTATCCTCTGCAACAATGTCATCATTGAAAACTTTGAAAACATTCATGGAACAATCATTTTTCTACTCATGTTGAAAAAGATCAGAATACAAATCAACTTCTTGTTTATGCACAATCTCATGTTCTTTTGCTACACCATCATTCTCTATATTTGTAACACTCTCTAAATTCTAATTGTGTAGCCTCTGACATGATTGAATATTGTATTCCACTTCTTGGGCATCATCAAACATTTTTTTTAAGGTCTTAGATCTTCTTTCCATCAAAAGGAAAGGCAAATCCGGATGAAAGGTTGTTGCATAATGGAGCATGGAAACAACTTTAGTGTGTTGAATTTCCTTGGGCAAGTTGTAATAAATATTGGAAAACCTCCTACTAAACATAGAGACAATTTCATTTCTCTTCCTATTCATGGAATACAAATCTGTAAGATGTAGATCCAAATATTTCCTCTTGCCCTAAAATTTCAGAAAGACATTCTTCAATTCCTCCCATGAGTTGATGATCCTGGGATGTAAGTGTCTAAACCACTCTTTGATATCTCCTTGCAATGACTGGGAAAAATATCTCATTAAAACATCATCATGTTCGATTTCAAAGAGGTATGTAAAATGCTCAAAATCTTGGACATGTTTTTCAGCTGAAATCTTCTCAAGTTCACCATCGAAGACAGGTAGGTGTCTATAGTGCTTTGCTAGAAAGTCATGATGTATAGAAGGTAGTTTCAAAGGCCTATATCTGCCTGTGATCTTGGTAAGTGTAGAATCAGGTACATGAGATGGTATATCAGATTTAGTTTCTAGAGGCTCACTATCTTGGCTATGGTTATCATTAAGATCTTGTTCAAGATCACCAATACAAAAAGGATATGTATTTACAACTTTAAAGGAATGATATACAACTTTTAAAAGAGAGTCAAGTGTAGATCTGTAGTCGCCATTCGAATACAACAGGTAAAGGAAAATTATTTTAACAATTCCAAGAAAGGACAAGAGGTAACTGATGAAAAAGAATAAGATCTCTTGGAAAAAACTGGAGCTTTGATACCTGGTTTTCCCATGATGTCCTTCTGTGTCTTTGTTAATGGATCTTGTCCCCCAATGGATTCTTTGAATCTGATTGAAGCATAATTGGAATCGTCAGGTGAATGGTATATAATTCTTTGTGTTTGGCCTCTGTTCACCATCATAAGTCAAATATGATATTTGTCGTTTATCCCAGGGAAGATTTCACCTTCGGTCCCTGGAAACGGTGCCAAAATGTCATCTCTCTGTAAATTGCCTTGGTTGAGGAGGTAAATCACAAAGGTAACCACAAACCAACTTGGGACTAGAAGATATCCCTTCCAACTAGAGAGGGATCTCTCTCTTCAAGTTAAGCATTGAAAGGATTGATTTGGTTTTATGTTCAAAGGCTAGATCTCTAAGATAAATTTGGGTTTATAGTGTTGGTGGCAATATGGGAAAAAAGTACATTGGGCTATGGAGTCACTAAATTCGAAAGTCAATAAAATCTTGTTGGATACTTGGTAAATTTGAGAAAATATTGAACACAGGCAAGATAGAAAGCGGTATTCTAAGCCAAATAGATATGTTGTAGACAACAAGTTACAGAGAAAACAATAATCCTTCAAGGCACCTAACAAGGATGAATCTTAAAGAAATTATAACAGAAGTACAAATCAAACTACATGCAACAGAGCATCTGATAAAGATGAGTTATGATACACATATTTCACATTGAAATAAAGAAGAAACTATACAATATCAAGTATAAAACATGAAAGAAAAGACTGAGAAATCACATGCATAAAATAACACAATCACATGTATCTCTGTGGTCAAAACTCAAGGACTTCTGATCCAACAATCTTCATTAACAAAAGAGAAAAGATTACAATGTGTTCAATAGTATTCCCTTACACACTTTCCAACCTTTATCTCTCATAGCTTCATGAAATATATACAAAAAATATCTTCCTATGCTGCCAAATTCGAATTCTAACAACCTTCCTAAGTTAAGAAACAATTGCAAATATCTTCGCAATAAAATATGAACTAACTGCTGAAAAAGAGGAGTCAAAGTTCACTCATTAATTACAAAATAATAATCGATAAATCCACTTTTGAAACCATATCTTGATGATCTTTGACCTTTGTAATTCATTGTATATGAGATGGCACACTTTCCTACCCTTCCTTGTTGATATGGAGGCATTCTAGAAGCTCTGTCAAAGTTGCGCAGCAAGTATGTTGTGCAACAATAAACAATAGAAAAAATGCAACAGATTGGGAAAATAAGGGTCAAAGATGACATCATATCTCCCAAATAGAAATAGATATTTCAAAAGTGAGAGAGGTTTTTGTAGATGAACCTGTGCTAGAGAAAAAAATATATCAGTGTTCTAAAATTCCTCTCTCGTTGGTCAAAAAATAATCTTGAAGTTGACCACTAAAACAATCGTTTGCGCAGCGTGCTCTGCATCCCATGTGCAACAAATGAGAGAAGCAACCTCTGCGCAGTGCATAGAAAATGAGAGAAACAACCTCTGCGCAGTGCGCAGAAAATAAGAGAAACAACCTATGTGCAGTGTGCAACAAATGAGAGCAAAAACCTCTATGTAGCAATGAACAACAATGTCCTCTTAATACTCAATTTGCACAACATTAGGAAGTTGTGCAACAACCTGTACAATGCTATAATTTGCTTGATGATGCCACGTGCCTCCAATGGATTTGATCTTATGAAATATTTAGGACCATGAAAAGACTGACTATAACTGACTTTATTTGACCTCATTATCTTTCATTATGACTCTTTAGTGATATGAAAATTGATGCAGACCCCCTCTCCTCTCCTCGGGGCTGCACGATCTCCTGGTCTAGGATCTTTAGTTCTGAATCGAATTGGATCTCTGAGACCATAATGGCCTCATTTGATAATTAACATAGGTCCTCTCAACCCTCTGGTGTAGGTTCTATGGCACTCACGACCTCTTTCCGCAACTGCTGAACTCTCAGGTTTTAAGTACTAGCTCTTTTCGTGTTAGCCCCTTGACGGATGTGACCTCGGGCTAGGTACTTACATAAACACACAATTGCGGTGCACCCAAGAGTGGTTTGGGATCAAATGATTTTCTCCCTGCAATTTACCTCCAGTTGTCACGTACCTCTTTACCGATACTGTGGTTTCGATTGTGGCCCGTCCTCAAAATTTTAACGTCTGAGCACTTTCTGGCCCCGCAATCGAGCATAACCATCGATCTTATGATATTAACGATGCTTTTGGATTGACAACTGAGATCTATCTCTTCCAAACCAACGATTCAAATCTAATTCTCTCGAATCAGGCGATTGATATTTACTTTGGGTATTTACTTGGAGTCCACAGATTTATGCCACCTACCCTCTGGATCAGATGATTGATGTTTATTTCGGGTATTTACCTGGGATCCACAGATTCACGCCACCTATTATTTAGATATGAAAATTCAGATCTACTTCGGATGATTCGATGCTTGATATTTACTTCAGACGATCCGATGGTCCCAGATTACTTCGAGACTTCGAAAATTTGGCAGTTTCCCTCTCTTGCGTGTGAAAAACGGTAAGGCTCACGTGCCTTGACTTGATCGGATGACTATTGATCCTCTTAATTGGTGATCCAATGACCACTATCACTCTCCCTCCTGAGCTTCCAACTCCCTCTGACTTAGAAGATTTTCTAAGTATCCAAAGGCCTCATCCTTTGTTCCTCCTATGAGTCCGTCTCTTGGACCTCGTCTTCACTTCTGGAAAGCACTATCCCTTCTGAGATTTCTTGTCTTCTGCTCTCTTAACTTATTAAAGAGTCACTTTGACACTTAGTCAAAATTTGGATTTGTACACTCCTTGCAACATATGCCTATGCAAGTTTTGGTTCTTATGGACGACTGTGCATGCCTTGCAACAATCACTTTGCACTCCTTGCGAAAGGAAAGTTCACGCTATCTCTTCTAAGATTTTGAGTCAAAATAGAATCTATCCATGCACTCCTTGCAGACTGTGTGCACACCTTGCACAGACTCAACAAAGAGAAATGATTGAACTTATTCAATTCTTCACCAATTCATACATTCAAAACATGAATGACATATAAAAGCATAACAATGAATGCAAATACATAGACACACAGAAAGTTCATATGCAAGAAAAATTGATTTCTTTCTATTATGATAAATGTCTAATTACAATATGTGCAGGCTGGATTGTAACAAAGTATCAACTCTCTCAAAAAAATCTATTCTACTTCCTATTCAATGACAATACTCCCCCAACAGCCTCATTTGGGCATGCCATGCATCTACATATACAAGAAGGTTCCTAGGGTTCCCTCCGACTACCTGTCCTATAGAAGTAACATCTAAAAACTACTCAAGCTCTGTTACATTTAATATTGAGAGTGAAACTCCCATAACTCTAGCGATCATTCAATTTCTGAGCGTTTCTCTCTTCTTCAATCATCCATTCAAAATGGATTTGCAAAATAAACACTAGCTTTTAGATTCCAATTAATTTTAAAAGGCGTGCTATGGCGCTGAGTTGTCCCTCCATGTGGGCTTTGCTGACGATGCTCCTACATCATACTCCACTGTTGGGAAAAACACAAGCTCCTGCTCATGGCTCCCTCTTCCATGTTGTTGATATCCTCTAGGGTCCCATACTTTCACTTGGAGCTGTTCATCTGCTCCTTTTCCTTGAAACTTCTTTTTCCATGCTATTCTTGCAGGTTTTCTTCTGTCCCATACTCCTCTGATGACTGCTTCTTGTGCTACTTCTAGCATCAATCTTTTTATATCCTCTGTTTCTTTGTCCATCTAGTCTACTGGCTAGTTTAACCCCTACAGTATGCTTTGTTTCCTTTTCTCTCCATCAGTTTCCAACTTGAATTGTTGGATAAGATGCTTTTTCATTTTTACCCTTCTCTCCAGGGCCTCCATCTCTTCACATAGATCAACAAGATCCATGCTATATGTTTCTTCCTCCTCTGTTATAGGTTTTTATTTAACAGTTATATCTTGCTCAGCTTCCTGACTGGAAAATTTGAGCCATTCCTGTGAATTCTCTTCTCCCCCTGCTGTAGATCCTAATTCTACAATTGCCTTATGTTCATCTCCTTGGCTGAAAATTTTCAGCAGTTCTACCGAATTCTCTTCTTTATCCATCTCTTGGGCAGATTGAAATGTGTGCTCTTTCTCCTCTTCACCAATTTGATCAATCTAAACTTTCATGTTATCTTCATCTCCTGTGGCATTAGTTAGCCACTTTGTTGCAGACTCCATTTTTGCAATCTCACCACTGAGTTTTTGCTCAACTTCCTCCTCTGACAGATTGACTTCTGTCATCTCCTCTTATGTTGGTTCAACTCTAACTTCCTCCAATTACTCCCTAGGATAGTATTCTCCTCCACCTATTTCCAATTTGGCCTGTTGGATATGCCTACTCTACATATTTACTCTTCTCTCCCGGGCTTCTAATTCCTCATACAAGTCAACAAAATATATGTTGTTTGCTTCCTCTTCTTCTGCAAGCTCCAATGCTGCAGTTATCTCCCTTTCAGCTTCCTGGCTGAAAATTTTGAGCAATTTTGCTGAATGCTCTTCTCCTGAAATCTACATGACTGTCTCCTGGAAGCAATCTTCTAGTTTTGGATTGTCCAACCAATCCTCCAACATCTTCATCTCTCACTCCCATTGAGTGAACAATTCATCTGAATTATCATCCTTTTCTATTGGGGAAAACATTAGTGTTTTCTCCTTCTCCTCTTCTTTGACAGTCTTTGTTGGTTGTCTTTCCTCTACTACACCTGCATCACATACATAGTTAGCTTTAAAATCATTTTTCTCCATGGCCTCTTTCTTGGATTCTTGTTGCACTACCTCCTCACGTGCAACACTTGTATTAGCCTATGCTAGACTATTTTGCAAGAATATTTGAATTCCCCCAATTATTAGAACACACCTTTGATCTTCTTCCATCATCACTCCTTGCTGATATGAACTCTCAAATAAGTTAATCTCTTTTCCCTTTCCCACCTGACAACTTGGGATTTTATCTCTGCCCACTTAGCAGTCTGTGAGATCACCCAATCTCTCTCCATTGCCCACATGGCAACTTGAACTTCCATCACTGTCCTGGCAGTCTATGAGACCATCCACTGATCTCCTTTCATTGCCCACCTGGAAAATTGAAAGTTCACTTCTTCTCCCCTAGCAGTTTATGAGATCCTCAACTGATCTCTTCTCCTCCTCATCACTGATATTTCTTCCAGTCTCTGGTTCACATATGTGAATTAGTTCCTTCTCTATGTCACTGAGGGTTTTAGCATGCCTCAGCCACTTCCTCAACTCTTGTTGTTGTTTTATGGCCAACAAATTTTGAACATGCTATTTTACCTTCCTGTTTAGAGGCCATTCGTACCTCCAATGTACCTTTATCTCTTGCTGCATATTCAATGTCAGTTGTTCCATTCTTGCTCTTTTCTCAATGAGATCCTTGTCAATTTATCCTTTACTTTTCCATTGGTGGTCTCCTCTTCGACCACGCTCATGGCCTTTAGTAGCCATCTTTTCTATCTTCATCCCTTCTGGCTATCTACCATTTGCTGCACATTTTGCAACAATATTTATAGAGCATCAATACTCTATCCCTTTTCCTTTTCCCGTTGTTCTACAAGAAAACTCCAGTTTCTGAGACCATTTGATGTAATTAGATTATTTCTATTCACCTTTTCACATTTGCTTACAATTTACAAACACAATTCAGTTCTTGGTACTACTTGGTGTATTCAAATTGTCTTTTCTATCTCCTTCGTCTGAAATCTATGAACAAATCAACGCTGATACCTCTTGATGATATCAAACTATCTCCTTTATCTCTCTTCCTCTTTTTCCTTTTATCTGCAAGAAAAAAGTTCTTCTCTGATACCACTTGATGGTATGTGAGTATTTTCTTTTTCTACTCTCAGCTACAAAAATTAAAAATTTGAGCTTTGATACCACTTGATGCATACCCCCCCTCCTCTCCTCGGGGTTGTGCGACCTATCAGTCTAGGATATTCAGTTCTGAACCGAATTGGCTCTTTGAAACCATAATAGCCTCATTTGTGAATTAACATAGGTCCTCTCAACCCTCTGGTGTAGGTTTTATGGCCCCCGCGACCTCTTTCTGCAACTGATAAACTCTCAGATTTCAGGTACTAGCTCTTTTCTCGTTAGCCCCTTGTTGCATGTGACCTCGGGCTAGGTCCTTGCGTAAACACACGATTGCGAGCATGCCCAAGAGTGGTTTGGGATCAATCACTTTTCTTCCTACAATTTACCTCCAGTTGCCACATACCTCTTCACTAATACCGTGGTTTCGATTGTGGCATGCCCTCAAAATTTTAACATCTGGGCACTTTCTAGCTCCGTAATCTAGCGTGAACGTTGATCTTACAATCTTGACGGTGATTTTGGACCAATGGTTGAGATCTGTCTCTTCCAAACCAACAATTTAGATCTGATTCTCCTGAGTCGAACGGTTGATATTTTCTTTGGGACTTTACTCAGAGTCCACGGATTTATGCCACCTTCCCTTTGGATTAGATGTTTGACGTTTAATTCGGGTCTTTACCTGAGATCCATATATTCATGCCACCTATTATTCAGATCGGACGGTTCAAATCTAATTTGAATGATCCGACGCTTGATATTTACTTCGAACGATCCAACGGTCCCAAATTACTTCGGGACTTCAGAACTTTGGCAAGTTCCCTCTCTTGCATCTGCAAAATGCTAAGGCTCATTCACCTTGACTTGATCGCACGACTGCTGATCCTATGAATTGGTGATCTAAAGACCACTGTTTCTCTCCCTCCTGAACTTCTGACTCCCTCTGACTTAGAATATTTTCTAAGTATCCAAAGGCCTCGACCTTTGTTCCTCCTATGAGTCTGTCTCTTGGACCTTGTCTGCACTTCTGGAAAGCGCTATCCCTTCTGATCTTTCTCATCTTCTTCTCTCTTGAATTATTAAAGAGTCACTTCGACACTTAGTCAAAATTTGTATCTGTGCACTCCTTGCAACAGATTCCTACGCAAGTTTGGGTTCTTGCGGATGACTGTGCATGCCTTGCAGTAGTCATTCTGCACTCCTTGCGAAGGGAAAGTTCATGCTATCTCTTCTAAGATTTCGAGTCAAAACAGACTCCGTCCATGCACTCCTTGCGGACTGTGTGCACATCTTGCAAAGACTCAACGAAGAGAAATGATTGAACTTATTCAATTCTTCACCAGTTCATACATTCAAAACATGAACGACATATAAAAGCATAACAATGAGTGCAAATACATAAACACACAGAAAGTTCATATGCAGGAAAAACTATTTTCTTTCTATTAAGATGAATGTCCAATTACAGTATTGTTGACAGGCGAAATTGACTGTCTGTCAACTGAGAGAGTGGAACTGGTCCGGGGTTGTCTAATAACCCAAGCCGTTTGGAATGAACCACCCTAATTGGTTTAGAGGCTCCATTAGCCGATCTAAGGTCCTAGGAAAACCAAAGATAAAACTAATCTAAACTAACTAATCTAACTAAAACAAATAAAACAAACTAAACTAACTAAAACAAAATAAAATAAATTAACTAAAAACAAACTAAACTAACTAACAATGACTAAAATGAACTAATACTAACTAATCTAATTAAAACTAAACATTAAACAAACTAACTAATCTACTATATATATATACAAACTACTTATTCACAGAATATACAATATCTACAAAATACAGATTTAAATAAAACCTGGAAAACTCATTTGCTTTCTGCCCTAAGACATAAAAAGATATATATATTTTTTTAATTTTATAATTTTATAAACAAGAAATAAAACTT
>CBVK0100410521.1:0-12453 GCA_900067695.1 Picea abies | reverse complement strand
TTACCCCTTCTTTTATAGGCTAGAAGGAGCTAGGTATTTGGTCGAATGACTAGCCATGCATGGCCAAAAGGTTTAGTTAACTTGCCCAAAGCTGTATGTTCCATCAACAACTTTCCTTTTTACGTGCTTTTGTAGGCACACACGGGCTATATTTGAGTAGCTAGCATGTACACACATGCAGTAATGGAGCAGGGTGCATGGGCCTTTATAAAGGGGATTTTTAAGAAGAGTTGTTCAGTACTGGCTTGGCAAAGAAGGCATATGGGATGGCCTGATGACAGGTAAGTATGTATGGTGCAAATTAGAGTTATAACACTTACTCAAATCTAAAATCAAGGTTATTGTTCCCTATCTAGCTGCCATAAACCTCCTAGTACAAAGATATTTGGAAGAAAAGAGAGCCAATTGGATTATGGACCTACAAGAATATGATCCATAGATCAAACATACAAAAATCGTTAAAGGGAAAGGGCTACACAAAATGGGCATTGAATCCCCCTGCGTCGAGTCTCAAGAAGATTCTCTATATCAAGAATCTAAGCTATTTGAAGAAGAATTCTGTTACATCCCAGTTGGTTTAGACCCCTGGTTCTATGAAACAAAATATTGCTTGAATCATGGATCAACTCCACATTAACTGGACCCCAACATGAAAAGTTCCCCTAAAGCTCAAATCCACCCAATATCAACTTATCGAGGGAATTCTATGCAGAAAAAGACTATGATGGCTTATTCCTAAGATGTCTAGAGAAAAGAGATGCTAAGAAAGTTCTGTCCGATATCCATGATGGACCTGTAGGTGGACATTACGGTGGAGATACTACTACACACAAAATCCTCAAAGTTGGAAACTTGGATATTACTGGCCCTCCATATTCAAATATTCCAACGCGTATACAAGGAGATGCCAACAATGTCAAAAGTCATCAGGAAGAGAGAAGAAAAATGCATTCCCTCTATAGCCAGTGATCATCGAACGTCCATTTCAACAATGAGGGCTAGACGTAATTGAGGAAATCAATCCCAATTCCTCCCAAATGCACAAATAAATCCCGACGACCACTGACTACTTTACCAGATGGAGTGAGGCAATCCCCTTGAAGACTATCAATGAAAGCCAAGTAATTTTGTTCCTTCAATCTTAGATCATTACCAGGTTTGGAGTTCCTGAATCATTAGTCTTTGATAATGTAAAATATTTTTCTTCTCTGAAATTGAGTGAATTTTCCCTTGAAATAAATATCAAAATTAAATATTCAACAAATTACTACCCATTAGGGAATGGTTTGGCATAATCCACTAACAAAAACCTCATCGATATCCTCAAGAAGACAGTTAATGACCATCAAAGAAACTGACACTTTTCTCTGCCAAATGCCCTATGGGTTGACATAGTAGCTCCCAAGTCATCCATTGATAACTCCCCTTTTTTCCTAGTCTATGGACAAAAGGCCACCATACATACTCACATTTCTTACCAGCTTTGCAATTGTCCCAATCCATCCGTGATGAGGATTTCCCAGTGATATGAGAGAGGTTAAACATGATTTTAAAATTAGAAGAAGAAATGTTGAAATCTAAAACAAACTTAATACACCATAAAGAAGTAATCAAAATGTGGTTCGACAAGTCATCTGTGGGTAATAAATATTTTCGTGAAGGGGATATTGTACTCAAATGGGATAAAGAAAATGAATTAAAAGGAAAACACACCAAGTTTTAGAAGTTGTGGTTGGGACCTTGTCTGATCCACCAAAAAATAGGTCCTGGGACCTTCCAAGTTAAGACATTATAGGGAGAGGAGGAGGAGCTCCCTGTCAATGGACAAATCCTATATATATTTTTTCCTAATCACCCATGGCGATGGTAGTCTTGTACATAATAGGAGTTATTTTTTAGTTTTCCTTTCCTAGTCCTTGTGTTTTTCTAATCAGTCATCTTTTACCTTTCTTCACATCCTTTTCCCTAGATGTTTTGATTTAATGTTCCTTTTTCTTTTCACCAGTGCCTATCCATAATCATTATAGGTTCACCACTCCTTACCAATATTTTTCTCATAATCATAACCCTTTGGTTTCATCCCCTGCAACCACTTTGCTTTTTTGACACCTTGCATTTGACATTTATCAAGAGAGCTATAACTCCACGTTTTTGCATGAAAGATGAAGACACACGAAAAGGAGTTGGTTCACTTGGGCCAAGAGAAAACCTTGGACCTATAAAATTTCATACCTTTTGATATATTGTATCAGTCATTGTACCACTCTCAAGACATGCCTATGTTCCACACTAGTTCAACGGATTGCTTTGAAAATTGATATCCCCTACATACTTGTAGTGGTGTTACCGTTTATTCCTTAATTTTACTATACCGTAAATTCATGTGAGGGACACACCAGAAAGAAACATCGATTGATACCTGCACATCAAAGTAAATCTTATATCACCTCATTTCCTTCTCTCCTTGACACATGTTGCAAAAGCAATACATAAATCATATATCTAAAAAATTAAGGCAAATAAACATGAATGCCAGGAAGTTGGAAGCACTTTAAAGTGTGGGAAGTATAAGAAAACCTGTTGGGGCTATGGACGCTCACTGGCAGAGGGGATATGCTTGTATGATACCAATGCACCTTCATTGGGGATATGGACGCTCGCTGGTAGCGAAGTAATTCCAGTGAAGAGAGGCGAGGAACAAACTATAGTCCATATCGATTTGTAAATATTTCTGTGTAGTGTACCCTTCTCATGTTTCACTGTTGTATTACATAACCCCCCAAAAATATCATTGGAATTATGCAGAAGTTATCATCGATGGGTTTTTTCTCTGATTCTTAAGCCTAATCGAATGTGGGGTCCTCAACCTGCAAACTGTATGATCTATCTAATGGTAAGAACACAAGTAATGAGGTCTTAGTATTTTTCTTGCTAGCTTAGAGATAACTCGTTCTTTCCAATGTGTTTCCATTTTTTATGATGGAACAACAACCCTTTCCCCCATTTAAATTCTTTCAGATTTTAATGCAGGATGCACATTTTTCTATGAGGTATCTATGGTTAAATATTCATCTACTAGTTTGTAAGTAAAATCCAGGTTTCCCATCTACTTTTTTCTTTGCCTCCCTTTTTATCTTTTCATCATCGGGTTTCATCAAGAAGGCGCATAGGCTTCCCTGTATATTTTCTTGACGATGAAGCCTCACAATTTCATCATCAGAAGTTAATGATGCACTCTCTCATTGCACTCCCACTTATCTTTTTGACGAAGATAATCCCTCTTTCTCTCCTAGTCACTTCTCAACTCACATGTGACCCTCTCTCTTGAATACACCTCAACTTTTTTCCCCTCGTGGGCCCCTCAATTCAGCCAATGCGTAAGTCTTTCCTCTTCCAACACGCACCAAAGTTACATAGGATAATGTACTCGACCAATTCTCTTCATCATATTTCTCTTTGGGCTCTTTCTTATCTTTCCTCCCCTCGTTGCCGATGACGACACTGCCCTTGCTATCCAATTGTCACATCCTTTATCTCGAGTCTCCTATGAACCAAGTCATCACTGATAGCTCCTCTACCGCAGATCTCATGCGGTCTAGTTAATTGGTACCCCCACTGGCACCTTTACATCTTATCAGCACTAATTATTGAAGGATTAATGCCCAATGGTCATGTAATTGAATGTTAAAATTAATTTTAGGTCTAACCTAGACCCTGTAATCACGCTTAAGTGATTAATCATGTATTTATCATCGTTGAGGTTTGTTTCTCACCCATTTCTGCACCTGTTGTCCTCATCATCTGCCGATGACGACAACTGCAATGCTACCCCCTACTTTTCTAATTCTCCCGCACCTTAACGACTATAAATGCCAATCACCTATGTGTGCATTTACTTTCTGTGTACGCCCCTAACTGATTCCAATTTGTTTCACATTTTTATTGATCATTCATGGTTAGGAGGGAATCGATAGATTTTGTTTTTGTTAAAAGGGGGAATAAGGCTCGTATTCTTCCTCACTAGCTCATGAAGGTAAAAAACAAAACTGCGTCTGCAATCCTTAGTGACCTCTGTCTGATTGACTATCACTCCTGGCATGTAAACGAGTATGATATTATTTTTTATTTTTAATACATTTATTTCAAGACCGAGACGACTCTGTTAATTATAATCTATTGGTTTATGCAGGTGAAGAAATGTCCAGAATGCCCACTAAAAAAGGAAAATCCCAAACCTCTGGAACTCCTGTTCTAGTTTCCATCCCAGAGTCATACAATATCTCTAACATCAAAAACTATGATGGGATAGAGCACTACCACAATTACACCAAGATCCTAGACATGTTTGAGAATGAAAGATTCCCTTTTGATGATGTAGACATTAAGGCATACATAAATATCAAGAAGAGCAAAATTCATACAATAGTTTCTCTCCTCAAGATTTTTTTGTACAATGATGTATCCAAATGGTGTTTCTCATATATGCAAAAGTTTTCCACTTTGATACTCAATGCTTCAAGTCTCCCAATCGCCTCACTCAAAGCAGATGACATCAGGGCTAAGTATCAACCCCTAGAACCAACAATGGTCTTGAACGAGTGTTTTCTCAAACAATTCATAGTCAAACATGAAGATTTCGAGAACCTCATGGAAGATTGGTTTTATGATGAATAATGGCCGACAAAAAAGAGAGAAAGGTATGTTCCACTATGGTATCTCAAAATTCCCTACATAGAGTTAAATACCATGATCTGCTAGCTCTATGGCGAAGAGAGTATCTCTCATTTCAAGATGGAATGGTTCCCAATAACTTACATGATTTCCAAGAATGTCCATGTGTTCAATTGGGCAACCATTCTCTCGTTCAACATCGCCCAATGTAGAAATGATCCAAATACCATGGAGAACCCCAGTTTCTACATGTCGACATATATAATCGATGATGTATGTGCCACAAACTCAATCCCAATTTTCAACTGGTCTTGGACTTCAGACAAGGGCCTGATTCAATTTTACTGTTCTCAATTATGGAGGTCAACTGCAAGATAATTTTCTATGATATATGTAATTACTTCCTATCCCCCTTACATAATGCCATCTTTGATATTTTCCCATATAGAATCTCTTTTGGGGATCTCAAAGGTTTAAAGGACATCGAGGATTGGTACGTGAAGTAATACTACACTTACATTGAGATCTATGGGGATACAAGAGTGCCACACTTGCTACCCAAGTATGTTCCTGGTAAGATATTGGCTAGGGAGATTGTGTACCAGATTGTTGAAAAAGGGGGCACTGCTTACCTCTCAGAAAAGAACAATAAATATTGGCTGATTTCCCCCATCTAGGTTGGGTCATACTCTTTGGCGAACAAGAAGCAAGCTGAAAAGGAAGCCAAAGCACTCAAGGATATTTGTCTTTGTTTTGGGGAACCTAAGTCACACAATCCTTGGAATTTGGTCTATGAGCACATGAAGGCTGTTAAGTTAGCACCATAGACCATGCATGAGTCTCGGTTCTTAGAAGATATCTTTTGAGGCTCACTGAGTTTTGAGGAGGTGATGGAAAGGCTTATTACTGATGCTGCCCTACATCAATTGAGAAAGGATGAAGAACAACACATAATGTTGCATATGGAGTAGTTATGAGCTCTCCTCCACCAAGATAATCATAAACTAAGTGAAGAGGAGAAAAAAATACAAGATAAACAAGCTGAAATGGAAAGGAACGCTGATGAGTCTGGAGAAGGTACTAACTGTTGAAGAAGAAAGAGGCTGAAGATAAGAGGCTGCACTAGACAAAAGAAGAAGTAATATTCCCCCTCTCAGAATACTAGCACAAGGAATAAATAAACAACAAACATAGGTAAGCCACCATCAATCACTGTTGGCACAAGGGAAGACCCAGGGTTCAACACTCAAGAGTGCACCAACAAGCCCTAACTACTATCCCTTTTGGAAACACCTGTGAGGCAAATGCAGTCTCACTCGAAGTCGCAATAGGGGGTTTCAAGACACAGATGTATATAACCAGAAGGAATGAAAAGGGGATCTAGAACAATAACACACAACAATCTAGTGATTCCTTATCTCCTTTAAGCCTACTATGAAAGATATGTCTCAGATCTACCACAATAATGCAATAACAAAATAACATATCATCAATCACACATAACACATGCTATACGTGGTTCACCCTCTCCCTAGGGCTACAGTTCTATATATGATCTTAGCTAGAAGATCTCCTCTCTTTCTCTCTCTCTCTCTCTGATACCCTTCCCTGTGCACCCAGCTGCAGGGTTGATCTTCACACCCAGTTGAAGATCTTACAATACAGACTTCTCTCACTGCTCAATGCTTCCTTTTCTCACAAAAATAATCACTCGTAATCCTATAATCAAACCCATCCCAAGTCCTCTTGACCTTTATTTGTATATTACAATAGCTCACCGACAACCTTAGGCTGAGACCTAAGTGCCAAAACCCTAGATACAAAAAGCCTAGGTGTCTAAAACCCTAGGTCAACTTGACCCACGTTTTTAGGGCTTCACCAACCTGTCTTTCCTTCCTTCTTGAGCAGTGCTCCAAAGAATATAATCATGGTTTTTTTTTGTTGCTGAGTTGTCCATGATCTGTCTTCCTTGCTGATCTTTCATCCTCGATCTCCTCATCCAATGGTTTCTTTCTCTTACTTCGCTCCGTCTTTTTTTCTCTTCTGCTTACTTCGACCTAGTATCAGTCACTGTGTCTTCCATGCAGTTCACATTTCATCTTTTCTCCCTTAATATTTTCTTACCTCCATAACCAAGGGCCAACAGGCCCCCAACAATCACCTGTGACTCATTCCGAGGCACTTCAGATATGATTCTTTTGGTTTTCTTTGACTTCAGGCTATGTAGAGCAGCCTGTACTTTCTTCTCTCTCGTCCCCCACGGTGTGCAGATTGTCTTTTCTGTGTTTGGTACCCAATTTCAACTTCACCTAGTACATGGACCCTTCTCCTTCTGTTTTTACCGAGAGCTACAGGTAGCTGGTTGTCATAGTAAAATTTCAACCAACTCCCGTTCACCAAACCTTCCTTCCATTCTCCATTCAAAGTATTCAACTGTGCATATCCACCTTCTGTGACATAGGAAACCTCATATGTCCCCATCCAATGTGTTCTGAACTTCACTAGATGTTTTATGAATTTTTTGTCATATACCAATACCATATCTCCTTTCTTGAACAATTTCTTCCTGATGTGTCTATCATGGTAGGCCTTTTCTCTTTCCTTCCGAACTTGCTGATGGAATCCTGCAATAAATCTATCTTCTTTGAGTTCAACCAACTGCGCTAGCCTCTCTTGAATAGTTCCAATTTCATCCATATCTGTAAATGTTGCAATCCTTAAGCTAGGAACTAAGTGTTCCATGGGCACAACTGCTTCTAGACCATATACCAACTTAAAGGGGGTCTGCATTGTTAGCTTCTTACAAGTGGTTCTATAGGCCCATAGTATTGCTGGTACTCTCAAATCCCAGTCATCCACATTCACACTGCAAATATTCATCAGTGCTATCTCCAAGATCTTATTGAATGCTTCAATTGTCCCATTCACTTGTGGATGGTAGGGTGTACTCTTCTGATGATGAACTGCAAATTCCTTAGTCAAGGATTCAATGGTCTTATTGATGAAATGTGTGCCTTGATCACTCATAAGAATATTTGGGCATCCAAACCTGGTTATGATGTCATCGAATATGAAGCACACAACTATAGTTGCACTACAATCTTTAACTGCTCTTGTTTCGGCCCATCTGGTCAAGTACTATGTCATAGTGATTATGTATTTGGCTCTTGTGTGCTTCCCCGGTGGGTTTATAGGTCCCATGAATTCAATGGACCATTTCACAAAGGTTTGTAAGGTTAGCTGGGTTGCTAATGACATTTCATCTGTTATGGATGATTTCCCAACTCTTTGGCATACGCCACAGACTCTGTAGTAGTCTTTAGCATCTCTATGTAAAGTAGGCCACTAGAGACCAACTCTAAGAACCTTCCGTGCTGTTTCTTTTTATACATAGTGTCGTCCTACGATGCCTTCATGATCTTCTTCTAAAATCAATGATATTTCAGCTTCCATAACACATCTCCTTAGGATCTCATCAGGTCCCATCTTGTATAGCTGTCCAGCTATAAGTGAAAAATCTGCAGCACGCACTACCAATTGTTTCTTCTGAATAACTGTGTACTCACGAGGTGCTATACCTATGGAAAGGAACTGAACTATCTCTGCGAAGTGATCATAAACTTTCCTGATGGCCAACAACTATGCATCTGGCATTGTATTCACCAAACTAGTAGGTTCCTATCCATGTTCCAACCTCGACAAGTGGTTAGGTCCTTTGTTCATACTACCTGGTTTTACTATGATCTCAAAGTAACATTCCTAAAATAGTAGAAACCATCTGCATATTCTTCCCCCCAACATCGAATTGTTGACTAGGTATTTCAGCGTAGAGTGGTCGGTGAACATTTTAAAGTGTCCTCCAACAAGTAGTGGAGAAATTTTTGCAGCGCGTACACCATGGCCAACCCTTCTCTCTCAGTGGTAGTGTAATTAATCTGAGTAATTGATAGCTTCCTTCTAGCAAAGAATAATGGGTGGTCAATGTCTGTTGCACTTGGTTGTGCTAACACAGATCCTAATGCAATAGAGGATGCATTGACATACACGTGAAATTCCTTGCTCCAATCTAGGAAAACCATAATAGGCGCAGTAACCATTTTCTGTTTCAGTGTGTCGAAGCTCTACTGGCATTATTATGTCCATTGAAACTAACAATCTTTCTTCAAAATATTCTCCATGGGTGCTGTGATCTGTGCATAACCTTTAATGAACTTCCTGTAGTATCCAGTATTTCCCAACGCAGTACGCAACTGTTTGATTGACATAGGAGGGGGAAAATCAGCTATAATGGCAATCTTAGATGGATCTATCAACAATCCTTTCTTACAAACAATATGGCCTAGCAACACTCCAAAGGGTGAAAAGAAGATGCACTTCTTTAGGTTTAAGGAAATCTGACATTGCCTGCACTTTTCCAACATTAGTCTTAAACATTCAATATGATTTTGCAACAGACTAAAAATAGTCCAATCATCAAAATAGGCTTCTAGAAATTTATGTAAAAACTCTTTGAATGCTTCAACCACCACCCTAGAAAATATGGCTGGTGCATTCTTCAATCCAAACGACATCACTATGTACTGGTAAGATCCCCATTCTGTTGCAAATGTGGTCTTATGGTGATCCTCCTTGGCAATCTGGATCTGATGGTATCCTAAAAATCCATCGGTGAAGGAGTAGACTTCCTGTCCTCCCACATTATCTAACACTTCGTCAGTAAATGGTGTAGAGAATGGATCGTGTAGACAAGCATCATTCAAATTCCTGAGATCTACATAGATCCTAATTTATTCGGTCTTTTTATCCTTCACCACCATAGGGCTAATCCATTCTGACTCTTCAACAAGTTCTATGATTCATGCTTCCAACATTCTGTCTAATTCGATCTTCACTTTCTCCTTATATTTAAGGTTCAATCTGTAGGGTCTCTGTTTGACTGGACTTGCGTTTTGCTTCAAGGGGATCTTCATCTCTCCCATGGGTCCTTTAATTCCATTCATATCATTGAACTTGGTTGGAAACAAGTCTTGATATTCATGCAACAACTCTGTGATTTTTTCAATAGTAGCAGTATCCCAGTAATCTCCAACATTTGCAAGCTTCGATGTTTGCTCTGTTCCAATATTGACTCTCTTGATTTTAATTGGCTATCCAATGAAAGGTATCTCAACTCCTGGTCCCTCTATGTCTCTCTGTCCTTCTGTTTCGGTGATGTTCACCTTCCTCGGATCATCGTCTTCGTCAACATTGATATTGTAACAGCCTTGCAGTTTCTGAAGAGGTGCAGTCCATTCATCTTCTTCTTGTTCCAAAGGGAAGCTAGGTGCTTCCTCAAATAATTTCTGTCTCACAATCTGTAATGCTTGATCCATTGTAGGATATTGGCTTTCAAGTAAAAAGGTAGTTACAAAGTTCTGAGTCATAACTTCCCAATCTTCAGTGATGAGGCATAGTTCTGCTTGAAGGTACCAATTGATAGGGGTTGTTTCCAGTGTGTTAATGAATTTATGTACCCACTTCTCTTGAGGATTGCTTCTCTAGTATTCCTCGCAACCTCGTGCATGGTCCTTTAGATATATTCGACCCATGTACCTAACTTCACAACCTTCTACTTGTTCTGAAAACCGCGCTGTCATCAAAGTGCGACATTGTACCCAATCTATAATGATTTTTTTGTGTGTCCCCCACCATCTTGCTAAATTTGCTTTCAAGGCCTCATCCAGTGCCAACAATCTTTGTTGTATTGGTACAATTTCTTCAAATTCCAACAAGAAATATTCTAAATGATTTAGACCATCAAAAGTGGGAAAGTTACTTACTATTGTGCCAATCTAACGAACTTCTCTGGTTAATATAGAACATCTCCTTGTAGATACTTCATACATTTTGTTCTGCCAGTTCTCCAGTGCTTCTTATGAATCTGATGAACATGTGCTATCACTTCGCCAGCTTAAATTCCCATCTGCTATAGGATTAATGTAATCCTACTGTTTGGATGTTAATTTTTATATGTTTTCTAACTCATATGCACAGTTTTCTTCTCTGATGGGCTCTATGTATCTGGGACCTTCATCAGGATCCAAAGGTGTGATGACCCTAAGGCCATCACCTTCCAACGTCATTCTTCTTTTATTTAAATCAACCACAGTGGCATTGTTGAAAGTCCAATCAATTCCTAATAACATAGGGTAAGGACAACTATAATCAACTATCTCAATCACCTCAAAGTATGCAAACGTACTTACTTCGTCAATGTCTACAGGGACATGGTACAATATTCCGAAGGGGCTCACAGCTTGTTTATTGGCCATCCTAAGCCTGATGGGGGAATAGATCAACTTAGTTTTTCCCATCAGTGCCCAGGTCTGCTTCGTCATGACGTTGACCTCTGACCCTAAGTCGAGGACCACATAGTCTATATTATACTCTCCAATTTGAGCATTCAGGTGTAGTTCCTTATTTGTCCTTCTCTTTTTAGATATTTGGTGTACTTCTCTACTCAGCAAGGGATATAACTTCCCTAGCTCGTACTATCTGATCAAGTTTTGTTTCTTTTGTACATTGCTCTCATCCTTTATCAAATTAATGTAAGTGCATAAAAATTCCATGAGCTTACTTACCTCTTTTCCTTATCTTGGTGAAGTGGATTGATCAAAGGCCAGGGGCATTCCAAATTCTCTTACTTCTGGTCGAGCCTTTGATGAAGAAGCCTGATCTCTCCCGAATTATTTTCTTTCTTCCTCAAATTTCTGGTCTCTTTATTTGGATCAAACTCTTGTGTCTTCTCTGTAACTTTTTTGACTCCTAATTGTTCTGTAGTATTCCCTTGGGTCGCTTTGTCTTCCCCTGTAGCAGTTCCTCCTCTAGTGATAAAAATGACTCTGGGATCCACTCCATGAGGTTCTAATATGATTAGTTGTACTTGTTAGTTTCCTCCTCGTCTTTCCCAAAGTTTGGCTAACAACGCAGGACAATATTCTATGACATGTTCAAATGAGTTGCAGTAACTGCAAGTGGTACAAGGGTTCTAGCAGTTCTTTTCCAAATGTCCTAGCTATGTGTAGTTATAACAAATGATTTGACCTCTAACTCAACCCATAACTCCTGCCCATCCTCTTCCTCTGAATCCACCACGAGGGTTGAAGTTTCCTTTTCCTAGGGAATTATAATTCTAGTGTTCCCTTCTTGATGTACTTCACCTTGAATCTTGTATATGTCTCTTGACCTTTCATGCATGAGTTCATAGGCCCTACAATCCCTATCATCATGCCCTATTGACTTACAGAACGTGTGGTATAGATTTGTGGGTGTCTGAACATATTTTTGCATGTAATAGTATTCACCGAGGGGATGTCTATTCCTACATACCTCGAACCAGTAGAGTAACTTGCTTCAAAGGGCTCAGAGCTCTAGATGCCAAGTAATTGTGGAAAATGGGACAATGCTCCTTATCATGGCCTTTTGATTTGCACCTGATACACCAAATGTCTTCTCTTTTATCTTTACCCTTGTGTTTCTTCATATCTTCGACCTACAGTGATAAGCTAGTTAGCTGACTCAATATTTGACTCATACCTGAGCTGGATTCTCCCATAGGGGTTGATTCTAACTTCATGGCAATCTCCAGTGCCTCAGCCTACGAAGTGATCTTTTGTTGCATCATAGGAACTCTGATGTGTGGTAAGAGGGCAACAATGAACCATTCCTTGTTCTGCTCGTCTGGGATCTGAAAACTCAGTTGGCCTATTAATGTTTTAAACCTTTGATCAAACTCCCAAATAG